>JBBMEF010009976.1:0-22433 GCA_037832685.1 Sicyos baderoa | reverse complement strand
TTTCCATGCTGGATCTTTTCTTGAAGGGTGTTCTTCATTTCCTTGACTTGTCATCTTGGAATAAAAGTATACTTTAAAAAAGAAACAGAAAACAACACATTATATATGAGAAGTAATGAAGTATTTTTCAACTTCATGTTCAAGCATTCAAAAGAAAAGTAAAGGAACTAAAGACAAAAGCGAAAATATGAGAAGTAAATGAGTCAATACTCAAAACTAAAGGAACAATGCCAAATCTGAGAAGAAAGATGACAAAACAAAGCAAAAGCTGGTTCATATAATTGACTATTTATTTGAAATAAAACACAAAACAAAGGTTATTTAATCATTCAACTTGCAAAAGAATACAAAACAGAGAAGATAGATGGTTTCTGAGATAGATGCAAAAGAATACAAAAAAAAAAAATTAGGAAGAAGAGAAAGAAGACTCACCAGCCGCCAGTGAGTCTTCGAAACTGGTCGCGCCGGTGAGTCACAGACGATCGGAGAAGAAGGTTGGGAGGGAGAGTGGGAGACGTGCGAGGCGAGGGTTTCTGATTGGGCCGGAGAAGATGATTTTCGTTTGGGGGAGAAGGGTTTGTTACGTGCGAGGGTTTGAGGAAGTTTCATTTTTCGATTTAAAAAAAAAAAAAAGGAAACGACGTCAATTTAAAAAAAAAAAAGCGCCAAAGGCGCGCGCCTGGCGGTAAACGTCGCCTCTCTGTGGGGCGCGATAAGGCGCGTGCCTAATGTTGCGCGCTGCGACTTACTAAGGCGAGGCGTGATATTTGCGCCCCGCGCCTTAGTGAGCCTTTTAAAACACTGCTTGGTAGGAACATAAAAAAGTTGAATCACTTTATTAGAGACTTTCTCTGAGATGAAGTGACGATCAATTTCAACATGTTTCGTCCTATCATGATGAACATGATTCTTGGCAATGCTTATTGCGGCTTGATTATCGCACATCAACTCAATCGGCGATGTGCAATCCTTTCCTAACTCACTAAAGACCATTTTGATCCAGATGCCTTCACATATGCCTTGGGCCAAAGCTCGATACTCAGCCTCAACACTACTTCTTGCCACCACAAGTTGTTTTTTACTCCTCCAAGTAACGAGGTTGCCCCATACCATACAAATGAGCAATAACCGGAGGTAGACCTTCTATCTGAGGTATCACTTGCCCAATCTGCATCTGAGTATACTTTAACATTTCTCTCGTCTGTTCTTCTGAAAAACAGCCCCTTCCCAAGAGTCATCTTTAGATATCGGAGGATTCTATATACTGCTTCCATATGTTCTTCATTGGGACTATGCATAAACTGACTGCAAATCCGATGTCTGGTCGAGTACGAGATAGATATATAAGACGTCCTACCAGTCTCTAGTATCTCCCCCTATCCACAAGACTACTATCAAGATTCACTCCAAACTTCGTTTGGGGATCCATAGGAGAGGCGGCTGGTTTACATCCTAACATGTCTGTCTCAGTAAGAAGATCTAACACAAACTTCCTTTGAGACACTACTATCCTTGACGTCGATCGTGCAACCTCCATTCACAAGAAGTACCTGAGATTCCTGAGATCCTTAACCTCAAAAAATCCGCTCTGATACCATGAAGAAACTCTGATTTCTTATTTTATTCATTCCAAACAAACGATTAAATATTCAACCTAATGAGATCAGAGCATAATCTTCTCCTGTAAAAGCTCACCTAACTAACAAGCCCAACAAACCTACAGAAGATTCAAATAAATAAAACCGAATATATACATATATAGTCTCTTGGATCAAACTTTACCCCCCTTTTGATTTTTATAGTTTTGACTCTCTAATGTTTAATTGGAGAGCTTTATTGTAATTTTGGGGACTATTCTGTCCATGTAATTTCATATTTATAATGAAATTGTTTCTTATCCAAAAAAAAAAGAAAAAGAATATATACATATATAAATTACACAATTGCCCTAACTTTCAACACTTATGTTTGTTTTTCTCTGTTTTCTTTTTTCTCTTGTATCTTTCTTTTTCCTCTCTCCCAGCTTGGGAGCTTGTATCTTGAGCTTTGTCTCTTTTCGTTCACTCAATTAAAATCTTGTCTCTTGTTTCAAAAAACAAAAAAAAAAACAAAACTAACACTCCCTTCAAGCTGGCTTGAAGATGTCTTCCATTGCCAATATCATTCTGTCAACTGTAGTGTTGGACGACCGTTTGTGAACACATCAGCCACTTATGATAAATAAGGAAATAACCTACAAAAAATCAATATATTCTTTTAGAAAAATTATGAATTGGCAACCATATAGAACTGTAATAACTGCTTTTACTCCATATTTTTCCTGTACGAAATAATGTTTTGAATATTTGGGTTGATTTCAATTTATTAATTTCCTCTCTGGCTTAGTTATTAAAGAAGACCAACATTTTCTGTGCTGCTGTTTAGTGTTTCTCACTGATTTTTGTTTTTGGTTCTTTGTCATTATATTATGCTGCAGATCCTTCCCTGGTTTTATCTTCTTTAGTACGTCTTGTCTACTCATCAAATGATAGAGTTCTAGCTTCTTCTGGTGAGGCTCTCATTGGGGTGCTCAAACGTCATAATCAGAACATTGAATTGATTTTTATGCTACTTGATTTCGTTAGGTATTTTTCTTGGCCTTTGCTCCCTCTACAGCTCAAAATGAGAAGATGCATGGTCCTTTATTCATTTGTTATCATCTTATCGGGTGTTAAGATCAAACTGGGATAAAAGTGGGAGAGTCATTCTGTTATGTTCCAACTTTTGTGTTTTTTTTCTGTCTGATGAAAAAAAAAAACACGATGAGAAATATAAACTGAAGTTTTAAAAATGCTAACATATATATAATGAAGAGTCGTATTTATTTTCACCTATTATTTAAAAAAAAACAAAATAGCGTAGTTTGTGTGAACCAATGAACCTAGTCCAACCCAACCCAAATATATTGGGTTGGTTTGTTTCTTTAATAGAGTTGGGTTGAGTTAGGAAAGTGACAAACCTCTAATGCTCGGGACTATGAGGACGAATGAGAAGCCACAATAGTTAAGAACATGAAATAGGAGCTTGCAAATTCAAACTTCAATCTTCAAAATCCATGAAAAAGATAGAGCTTCCAAAGCTATCTATTATTCTCTTGTTTTGGAAATTGTGAAAAATTTATTGAGTTTGGCTTTGCTTGGCTTTTTCACAACTTGGTGTTCGAGCTCAGAAGATAAAATTTGGCAGTGATATTCTGGTGTTTTTGTTCCAAGCAAGCTGGATTCTGTTATGAAAGCCGTTTATTGGTTTCTGTATTAGTTTTCTGCTACCAGTTGTAGTCCTTGTTTTGCACTTTAACTTTTTTTTTTTTGATAGGAAACAGTAACTATTTTTATTGTTCTCGTTGGTTTTATTCTTATTTCTTTTTAAATTTTTTTGTTCACTCGTTTTGGAGTTTTTTTCCCTTGAACTTTTATTCTTTGTCATTATATCAATGAAAAGTTATTTCATGGTAAAAAAGTCAGTTTCTCGTTTAGTCAAATAAAAAATAAATAATCCTCTTGTTTCCCTTTGCAGTGATTTTAGCCTAAACGCAACTCTTACAACTACTGACGGTAAAAGTCAAGGTATATTTTTAACTTTGCTGCAGATGCATGCCATTTCTCTTTTTCATGATGTGTTCTCGATATAAGTACATGACCTACAAGGAAGATTTTGTTTTTTTAAAGCATTTTTTGATAAAAAAATCATCCAGTCTCAATAGTTTTGTGTACATTCTCTAAGAACCACAAATTCACCGTCTCTCGACTGTGGGCCTTTGCTCAGGTCTCGGTGGAGTAGAGTGGGCCTTTGCTCAGGTCTCGGTGGAGTAGAGGTGAATTATGGACCATTTTGGATAGTTAATGAGCTCCTCAACTGCATGGTACATCCTCAATCTCTCACGGGACATTCCTTCAAAGATAAACAAAAAATGCTTTGGGATCATTTTGTGAAGGCCTTCTGTTGGACTATTTGGATTGAGAGAAACGATAGAATCTTTAAAAATAGGAGGCTGCCTTATTTGACTCTCATGGAGAAATTGACATCGGTTGTGATGTCTTGGTGTAAACTCTCACCCATGTTCCATGATTATAGCTTTGATGTTCTCCTTAATAGTTGGATTGCCTTTTTGTAATTGGCTTTTTGCCTCTTTTGTAACTTCATATCATTAATGGAATTGTTTCTTATCCAAAAAAGACTGTTGGGCTTTTTGAGATCCTTTGATAATGATTCCATGGCCAAATTTGGATAGTTAGTGAGCTCCAAAATCCATTCAGTGTTTTGGGTCATTTCGTGCACCTTCTATTCCAGTGCCACATACTTGTTCGTTAGATCTTTTTAGTCAACATGAATTGAATCGACAAGCTCCCCCGTCGGTTATTCGTCGGTTAGTCTCCCCCGTCGTTAGATCTTTTTAGTCAACATGAATTGAATCACCTTATTTTGGTCTTTTTTTAGACTCCTATCCATTGTGCACTTAGTTATTCTGATTCACATTGTTTGTTATAGCTTCGAATAAAAAAATTGAGAATAAAAGAATTGAGAATAGAAGAGAAGGAAACTTACAAGCTCACTAAATATGGATATTATCGTCTATTTTTCTTTTACCAAAATGCTCTCTCCTCTCTCTTCCCCCCTCATATCTTTCAGTCCCAACTCCCCCTTCCCCAGTCTTTTCCTTGGCCATTGATGTCTCTTCGTTTCATCCAACCATGGCTCCAATATGGATTGGGAGGAAGTACTGCACCTTCGTAGTTTACCATCAAACCTGACTATTTGCATCACAGAAGCTACCAAGGACCAAAGCTTTATCTCTTCACATTTGATAGGAAGATTTTGTCTTGACTCAAAGACACGTTAAATGTACTCAAAGACTACCCTATGAATCAAAAGTTTTTTTTACGAGACTAGATAATGGGGATATCCATTATCCACTAGGTTGAGAAGCTAACAACCAAGAGACGTCATTGTGCTGAAGTTGTCAAGATAGAGCAAAATAGTGCATTTAAAAAGTTGGTAGTACCAAGAGGCATAGATGGAAAGGGATGGAAGGATTTCTATAGAGGAATCCTCGATCTTCATGTGACAACTCTAACAAAAAAGGACAAGACAAGGCTCCCACCAATCAACCGACCTCTATCAATACCCAAAAGGTGGTCCACAACATTCATCGGGATCGGTGTTTTCAAAGTGCAAGGCGACATTCTCCTTGATCTTTAAAAGAATTAACATTTTAAAACTAAATTCAAGGATTTTAGTATTTTAAAAATATGTTTAGCTTTGTTGTGTGCCCATATATACTGTTTGAAGTGAAATGTCATTTACAACTTCTTTACTTTTGTACTATTTGATAAGACTATTCAGCTTTTTTAAAATTTTGAAAATATGGAAGACTATTGAATTAATTTTTAATGAATAAAAGTTGATATTTTCTAAAAAATACACGTTTTTTTTTAATGTTCTAATGTGATTATCATTATTTATTTTATTATTATTTTTTCAAACTTTGAGGTTGAGTTTATTTTACAAATTCATTTATTTTTTGTACCATCTGTTAGTTTCTTGATGATGATTTAATATTTGAAATTTAAATTATATTGTTTTGTTCAATCTTGATAACTTAATTTTGATGTTTCTATTTTTTGGTATTATTTTGTAAAGATTTTTAATTTTGTGGTTGTAAGAATATGTTTTTAAATCATTTATTATCTATGGATGATATTTATTTATGCATTTTTTCATTGCGCCTTACTTCACTCCGGCCTCGCCTTTTTGTCGCCGCTCGCCTTAAAGCGATCGAGGAGAATGTCTTGTCGCCTTGCGCTTTGAAAACACTGATATAGACAATAGACATTATAGGCCTACCTCTTCTATGAGTTGGGGAGGAACTGGCTGAGGAGTGAAAGCGGGTAGTGTAGGCCTTTCCCACCCATAAGTGAGAACTCGTAGTCGTAGGAAAGGCCAAATTGTTAAAGAAAGCACTACTAGAAATTGTGCTTTTTGTGCGAAAGGCCTATCTGGTGTATGCGTGTCTTTGGATTAGTATTTCTAAAACTGGAAGAAATATAAGCCAAAGGGGCAGGTTTCTTTGGATCAATGCCATCAAAGCACTCTTGTATGAATTATGGTGGTAGAGAAACATATAAGCAAAAGGGGCAGGTTTCTATGGATCAATGCCATCAAAGCACTCTTGTATGAATTATGGTGGGAGAGAAACCAAAGAAATTTTCAAGATAATCAATTTCCATGGGTCTCGGGGTTTATGTGGCAAGGCTCAAGCAGATTCTTAGTTTGACTCGCTGGTTGTATTTCATTGTCTTTTGTATTTCTGTTTACATGTTTTTAATATCCCAATGGGGTTGACTCTGTATTTTTTTTTTCATATACTTAATGAAAATCTTGTCTCCTTTATAAAAATTGGTATCTTTTGAGCAGAATTTTGTCTTGTTTATCATGCCTGTCTGGCAATTACATAGTAAATGAGTTGAAAAATATATATATTCTTTCTTATGCTACACTGCAGGATGAGCCAACAATGTATGAGTTTAAATGCTCACCTGCATTCTTAGTTACTGAATTTCATGCCTTCTTCGCGTGAATTTTTCATTTCAAATGGTACTTGTAACTTACATAGAACTTCTTTCAGGATCAAGGTTGCAAAGTGACCGAGTGCTCAGCCTGATACCTGAGTGGTCTAAAAGTGTAAGTTCTATAGAAAGAAACTCAATGTGTATGTGTTGTCTGCTACACCGTTGTTTACTGGAAAACATAGCAGCAAGTGCTGTCTGTAACTTGATCACTCTTTCACGTCTCCTGCTTGTGTGTAGTAATGCATGCTGTTCTCTTTTCAATATTTTCTTCTTCTTCTTGGGTTGGGTTAATACTCTTTAATTTGGAAGATCAAGGAATTTCATAGTGGTGTGCAGTTTCTTATCGATATGGTGCTTTTAAAAACTAATTACTTTTTAGTCATTTAGTAATTATGAAACCGTCTTTAAAATAAGGAAATAACCAACATGTCGCATCTTTGCTTTCCATTATATTCCCTTGTCTTTTTATTTTTTTGTTTGTTTTCTCTTCTCTTTTCACTCCTTTAGGAGTTTGTATCCTTGAGATTCAGTCTCTCTCAAGGAAAAGCTTGTTTATTGTTTTTTTATAAAAAAGTTGTTTCCTGTGAAAGGAAAAGAAAGATTCTGAGGCGCATCATTTCTTTTTCCTGTACTTTGTGTCTTCATTTCCAAAATGCACAAAAAATCTGTGGTTGATGATGATTCTCTTTTTTCATTCTCGTTTTGCAATTTTGTTTTCTTGTCTGTTTGAAAACTATGCAATATGTTTAAGTTCTGTTTTCTTACTTATTGTTGATAGTTTATTTTTTTTTTGAATGCTACTTATTGTTGATAGTTTGCATCAACTGTCAGAAAAAAATAATGGGTTGGTTGTTTTGAAAATTTTCAGATTCAAGATTGGAAGTTCTTGATAGGACCGTTGATTGATAAGTTGTTTGCAGAACCATCTAATGCAGTTATTGTTAGATTCCTGAGTATTATAAATGAGCACTTGGTGAAAGATACTGACGTTGTCCTAACGCGTATTTTGTTATATGTCAAAGGACAGAAAGAGTACGTAACCCTTACAAGCCTTAATTTATCACTTCTGCCTTCCATTAACGAAAATAGAAAATTTGGCATTGATTATTGAGATACATTTAAACATCCATGCAATTTATATTTGGTTGAAACCTTTTTTTTCAAGCACCTATAGGAAGAAATTCCAATTTGCAAGTCATACAATTTTCTGATTACATTATTTCCTCTCACAGCCTATTGAAGTAGGTTATTCTGTATCTGTAATCTTCCTTGGGAAAGTTTTTCTCTTCTTCCTTTAGCAATTTTCCTTTAAAGATTCTGCCAAGTCTTGGCTTTCTCCATGCTTGAATATTATTAGATAGTAAATTTTTTTTGATGACCGAGAATCGGAGTTTCGCTCCCTTAATACCCGGGGCATCACTGGCTCGTCTTTAGGCTGCAACACTGGGATACATCGGTGGAGCGGAGACACAATTGAGAGGTCAGGTGTCTACAAATTAATGTCACAAGTGGTTCTCGAACCTCAAAGGGAGCATACTCTCAAAGCCCAAGCCTTCAACGGATTGCACCATCCCTTGGGGACAATTTAGATATAGAACATGTCCATGACATTTAACCGTACATTTGACATCTTTGATACTTCTCGATTATGTTATAGTCTTATAGACTACAGAGTAAATTTGGAGGAATGTCTTGCCAGGTTTCGGTTTATAGGAAATGCATGAGCACTTTGGATTCTTAGTATTGCAACTTGGTCGGTTTTCATTTTTGTAGACTTTGATATTATTCCTTTGTTTTGAACATATTCAATTCTTCACTTTGTATTTATTTTCTCCATAGGACCTCTTGGCTACTCCTTTTTATACATTCTCCTTTACTAACTTATTTCTCACTAAAGAAGAGTGACAAATCTCAACTTTAAATCCATGAAGTATTCAGTAAGTTTGTTACATTTTCTGGAGACAGGATTGATGAAAGCTTCTACATTAAACGGGAAAGTCAAAACGAAGATCTCTCTCTGAACGTGCAGCAATCTCTATTTGCACGTCTTTGTCCATTACTTGTTATTAGGATGCTTCCTCTTGAAGTTTTTAATGACCTGAATTTGTCTGTCATGTACGGTCAACTTCCTAACCGAGCAATTACGCATGGTATGTTCTAGTAATGTTCATTATTTCCCTTTTCTATTTCTTCGTGTATTTGCCGAGTTTAATGCTTCTTCGTTAAATTTAGATTGGCTATACATTGATTACTTATTCATTTTATTTCCTAAAATTCCAATTAAATATTAAGAGAACTCTTGTGTGACATTGCATAATTAGTTTATTAAAGGTTAAAATATCATATTGGTCCTATACTTTCAATTGTCCAATTCTAATTCTTATACTTTCCATAAAACTTTAAGTTCATCCCTATGATAAGCTTGAGTTAGTTATTAACTTATTACTGAAATTGGTTCAATTATAATAATAACTTCAATACAAGAAAGGACACAATGTAAACATATTTCTAAAATTATAGTAAGAAAATAATGTCTGCGACGGTGCATTGGATAGCAGATGATTCTTAATTGTTCTATGCGAATCAAGAAAGTTGGAACCATTCAACTTGCGCTTCGTAATCTCCATCGAGTGAGAAATCAGGCATACTTGTCACCCATATTCCCTCAAATTAAACAAATTAGGGCAGCAAATAGTCAAAAAACAGCACTTTTTTCTAACAAAACAGATCTAAAAACAGTGGCAAGAAGTTCCTAAAACAGCGTGCAATCGTCAATCCCGAGACAAATCGTTGCCAGAAACCAAAAACAAAATACCCGAACCAGTAGATCTTGCTGTCCCGCACAAAACCCAACAAAAAACACTCCAATCGGAGCTCGGACACGCCTCCACGCGCGAATACAAGTTGTTGGCGATCGAACTACTCCAACGACTATTGCGGACTAACGACTGGTTGGAATCCTTCGATATTTTTGACAGATTGTAGGTCGGGACGTGGGCTACCGGATTCCGGCAGCGGCGGCACTCCGGCGAATTTCCGGTGACTTTTCCGGCAGCACTCCCAACAAAACCCTAGAAACGACACTCCAAAACTCTATCCCAAAAAAAAGAAAACCTAAACTTTACACTTGGCTCTCTTGGGTTCTGGCTCTGATACCATGTAAACCGAGTTAGACTAGAATAGTCATTCTATCATTATTAGAAGAGATAATGCCTATTTATAGAGTACAAGATAACCTAATAAAGTAGTAAACTATCTTGGAAAGCATTTAGTAAACTATCTAGGAAAACTTTTAAATAATTACAAATTACATAATATATACATAATCCTAACAGTAACCATGTTTATTTCCTACTTAAATTTTATATTTCACACGCCTAGTATAAACTCAAATTTTTTTTACAATACGTGGTGTTGGGGAATCAAACCTCGAGGTTATCAGTACAAGTCTTATGCAAGTTGAGCTATAACTCATTGACAAAAAATGAATTACTTAGTTTCATGGTCTGCAGATATCGACATTGTTGATCCTACATGTGTTGCAGCACTCTTACTAAACAGGTAAATCAGAAGATAACTATTTTTTTTTTCTCTTCTTTTGGGGGAGGGGGTTGTATAGTAGCTTTGTGCCTGATGTTTTCTGCCCAATTTTACAGGGCATTTTCCAAGTTTGAATTTGATGATGTACGGAAGCTGGCTGCTGAGCTGTGTGGCCGCATTCATCCCCAGGTATACTGCTGCAGTTGTACCTGCTCTAGTTTGTTATCAAGTTATACATTTGCCCAAATATGTGGTTGATGTTTTCATTTTTATTATTTAGCTAACTATAACATTAATTATTTTGGATTTGGGCCTTAACATTTGGGTTCAAAGACCACACGTGTTCAATAGGTGACCAAGGTGTGTCCGATTATGAAAAAAAATGTTGGCACTTAAAATGGCGGGTGGGACAAGTGTCAGGAAGAATCCGTGTTTGATATGTGTTCGATACGAATTCTTTCCCTATCTTGAAGTGTTCGTGTTTCATTGATACTAGCAAGCGTTGGTATCTATTCTACAAAAATTGGGTTTTAGGTTCTGAGTTTAGGTGGCTCTTCCATTATGGCTTGGGTTTGGGTTTAGGGGGTTGAAGGTGTCCTCCCCTCAAGGTCCCAGGTTCGAGACTCACATGTGACATTAATTTTTAGATACCTCTCGTGTCTCCATTCCTTCGATGTTTCCCGGTGCTTGGCCTAGGTCCTAGGGATGGGTGTGGTTATCTTTGATATAGTGGAGTGAAGCTCCAATTTTTCGGTTTCAAAAAACAAAAAAAAACAAAGGGTTGGGGTTATATTTTAGTATATAGATTTTTATTTAAGTGTATTATTTTGTTTTGTCCTTTTTGATAATTTTGACGTTCTTTGTTTTGTCTAGGTGCTATATCCTTTTGTTAGCTCGATACTTGAAGATGCCACCAGTTCTCGCAATTTACCAGGAATAAAAGCCTGCCTTTTTTCAATGTGCACCTCTCTTGCGGTAATCCGTTTCCTGTTAATATTTACCATGTCCGTGGCATCATGCCTTGGGAACTGTTACATTCTGTTTTGTATTAGGATCTGTGCATGTTTTATCTATATGGACAAGGACAACAGCTCATAATTACAATTTCTTTTGGTTTGCAGGTAAGAGGTGAGCATAATTTTTCACATTTTGACATGTTTGAAATTGTAAGAACCTTGGAAGTAGTTCTATCATGGCCGTCTCAGATTGGGGATGAAGGTATGTGGCTGACAAATTCTCCTGATTTTTCTTCTCTTTTACTCCCTACAGTAATCCTGTTCTGGTTTATTTTTATTTTTCAGTTTTTAAATCACAACATGGGTGCATTGATTGTATGGCCTTGATGATATGTGCTGAACTACAAGCACCAGACTCATTGAACACCTCCAGTTTGGAGAAGGTTAACATTGATAAGAAGAAAGGTGACTGATTGTTGAACGTGAGGCATTTTAACTCTTGTGCACTACTAACCTTACGAGCTAAATGTACAGGGCATTCCACCTTAAAAGGTTCTATCCTCGGGTATGTGATCCATCAATTGATAAGCGGTACGAAAGAACTAGCTTCAACCTATGACTTGGACAATAATGACAACAACACGTCCGGCTGTTCAGCTCTATCCTTTCGCCTCTGCATGGCAAATGTGCTCATCAGTGCCTGCCAAAAACTTTCTGATTCAAGGAAGAAACGATTTGCTCGAAAAATTCTTCCACGTCTCATTTCTGTTTTTGAGGTTATTTAATTATCCAGTTACCGTTAGATTGAACCCTAGTGTTAGTATCATTTTATATGATTCTTATGATAGTGTCAAATGTTACAGGCAAAAAGTACACAGGAAGATGTTAGAGCTGCGTGTATCGAAGTCATCTTTTCAGCTGTATATCATCTGAAGTCAGCTATTCTACCATATGCTAATGATATTTTCAGGGTCTCATTGAACGCTCTGAAAAATGGGTCAGAAAAGGTATAAAACTATAAGAGCACTTGAGAGATTATGAATAAAACTGAACCCACCCTCAACTCCCTGATCATTGTCACCATGAACACCATTTGTCTCTTATCTCTGGAAAATCCACTCAAAGTTTCCTTGTGATGGTATTGTTTGTTCCCTGTAGGGTGGTTTAAATATGATTGTTTTCGAAGCCATACAATATCAATTATTGAAGACGCCATTAATGATGGAATATGAATAGGCAGTTTGATGCTCTCTCTGAAAAAATACTCTCCTCTTTCTTCTCACTCGCCCATCTTCTTCCCCTTCGATTAGCTTGCTTCACCATCGGACCTCCTATGTCCTTTGAGATCGATAGAACATAGAAAATCCTTCTCTTTGCACACTGAATCCACAGCTACTTTAGATTTAGAAAGTCCACGATTGATAAGACTTAAAGAGCTTCACCATCACCCTTGACAAATAGTTCTTGCCTTGGCTCCTCACATGCTTCACAAATTATATGATACAAAATCATTTGCCAACTGCTAACCCATTTGATGGCCAATTCTCTGCAACTGCTATAGAATTTTTTTGTTTTGTTTGTTTCATGTTTGCTCATGACTCACTACATCAGCTGAAATTTTTGGTTGTTTAGGAGACTTTCTAAAGTAGTTTTATAAATTTTCGAGGCAACAAAGTCCTAACTGTTGTAATTATGTTTGTCATAATCGTAACACCAGATTTTTGGCTGCTTATTTTTTTGTTCTATAAAGGATGGTCAGTATAATGTGGTTGCTTCTTTGCTCTGTTTACCAGGAAAGGATAGCTGGTGCTAAGTTGATGGTGTCCCTCATGTCAAGTGAAGATTCAATTTTGCAGTGTATTTCTGGAGGACTCCTAGAAGCAAAAGATGTGCTCTCAACTGTATCTTCTTTAGATCCTTCACTTGAGGTTCAACAGATTTGCCAAAAGATGCTCCACTGTTTTCTTTCATCATGAGTTCATGTGAGTTGCTTATCCTTCCCATAAGTACATTCAAGTGGGGTTAGTTATTTAACTAGAAAAGTCATTGTAAATAGTGATAATTGGTAGATGATAGTTCTTGGGCAATTGAGGTCATAGGCAAATGTTTAAGATGGGATTGTTAATTATTATGGAATTAGCTTGGTGTTTGTGGCTTTAGAAAATATATTTAGGTTAATTTACAAATTAATTATGGTGATTTTATGCTTTCATATCTTTCTTTTTTCTTTTCTTTTTTTATTTCATTGTGTTTGGATTATATTATGCTTAGATATAAATATGGTAGGTTTTCAAGGGAAAGAATGGAAAGGTAATGGATAAAAGTGTTAAGAGGTAACCATCATGGGGTGGCTCAATTGGTCAAAGGGGGTCTTGGGGTGCATACGGCTCCATGGTGACCACCTATCTATTATTATTATTATTATTATTATTATTATTATTATTATTATTATTATTATTAATAATAATAATAACTCAATCAATATAAGTGTGTCATACAGATTTAGAGGTCATGGATTATAATTATTAAATTTTAAATAAATGTTGTGTTCGTGAAAAGTAGCTTAATCTTACATGTTACTGATGTCAGTGAAGAATTACCATCACGATTTAACCATATCAATTAATTTGTTGATAAGATAATGATAATTTGATTACAATAAAGAGAAATAAACTAAATAGTTTGCATAAAAAAAATACGTGTTTTCCAAAAAAATAAATACGTGTTTTCGAAGAAAAAAAATGCACGGAACAATTATCATATCCGTTGGAGGTAATTGACGATAATAAATGTTTGGAATTTATTTTAATCAGGATGCTTCGTAATTAGATATTATTCTTGTTTTAAAAGGTTGCAATCTAAATAAATGGTGAAATGTTAAATACATGTTCCGTATAAAGAGAGCACGTACTAGAGTTTTAAGTATTATTTTAGGTTTTTTTAGTACAAGTTAGGAGAAGAAAAACAAATATCGATTTCAAGAATTGAACCTGTGACATTGACCCATTCGATAAACTGAATGCATAAATTGCATGTATTTTTTAAACTGAATGCATAAATTGCATGTATTTTTCTAGCCTTGGACTAAAATAAAGTTATTTAACGGTAAACTTATGAACTGATAATATATTTAGAAATTGTGGCTGGCAAGTTTTACTTTTATTATTCTTTTAATATATTTAGGGAGGTTTACTTTTTTATAATTTAGATATTAACTAGAATTATACTTACAATTACAGATATTCGAAATGACAGATATCAACCCAGATATCAACCCATGCATTCAATATGAGTCCATAAATTTAGTATATGTTTACAATTGAAAGAAGAAAAAAAATCATTTGAAATGGTTTATTTTGGATTCAAATGAAAACATTGTTAACATATACATATATACATGTTTATATAATATATATATATATATTATAATATATCCTATGTATATGCAACTAATATAATAAAAACTACGTGCATAAATGTTCATGGGCTGAGTCGGCCTGGCCATAGACTAACTCTTCGTCCACATCCCAACCAAATACAGTTTGAAAATAATATTTTCTCATTTTGAATGTACATCTAAACAAAGGTAGCGGTTCTAATTTTTCTATACAAAAATTACGTTCAAACAAATTTTTGGCTACAACTTTCAATTTTTAACTATTCATTATAACTTCTAAAACTAAATTTTACCTATATATGTCAAACAAACAACTATTATGTACGGTTTGATATGCGAAATTGTGGAACTAGGAACCAGTATGGGTAGTAATTATATTTTTATTTATCTAATATCTTTAATATTAAACTAGCTAAGTAAAATATTATTTACATTATATCATATTTTATAAATAATTTTGTTTTTGTTAAAAATAATGTATTTTATTAACGAATTAATATTACTAATTTTTAATTAATTAGAAAATCTTCTCATTAAATATTATTGTATTGTTAACATACATGCTTATTTTATAATTTGTTTTGTTTTGTTTAAACTTTTGAAATATATTTAAATTTTTTCTTCTATTTAGTATCATTAGTTTTCCACTAATTAATCCTTCCAAATTTTCATTAATTAATGACAATTATTCACTAATATCACATTTTAAAAATATATTTCTTCATTTAAAATTAAAGATATGTTTGTTTCGTATTATCAATACTTTCCAAATTCATTTTATTTTTTTTTTAAAATGTATTCATAATTATTCATTTCTTTGAATGTATTCATTTTCATTTAATTGATTGAAAATGATTATCGTTCACATAATACTACATTTAAAAAAAATATATATTATTTAAAATTAACGATGGTTATGTAGTAATTTTATTTTATTTCTTTTTTTTTCATCCATTTAAAATTATCTAAAAAATGAACATAAAAAAAGTAAATAAATGAGGTAATATTATAAAAGATATTTTCAAAAAACAATTGTGAAATTGGAAATGAAGAATTAAAGAAATAATTATAAAAAAAAAAAAAAAAAAAAAAAGTCCAAATTTTAAAATATAATTTGGAATTTAAGAATAATAAATAAATAAAATGAAATTATTATGAATTAAAAAAATTCATAAATGTCAGTGATAACTCTCGGATAAAGTTAATTAATCCTAAACTAAGATATTTTTAAGTCATAATCTTGCATTATAACATTCATTTGATAGCTTGAATCACCCTAGAACATGCATGTTGTAAATGAGGCCAGAATTAGAAATCCTAAGAAAAAGAGTGATTTTGAAGTCAAAACGTATAAGTCTTCAACATTTTGATAAGTATTTTTTGAACCTTTGACTTGTTAGAATTATTCCTATCTTTTCACAGTGTTGAATTCGATATTGCTGAGTCGAAAGCCTGATGAAGATGATATGTTTTAAAGTGAAGAATTGAAGTGTGTGAGGAGAGTCTACCGTGTCCAGCATTGTTCACGCATTCAGTGAAATTCGGCTGAGCTTTGTGGTCCCCCTTTGTGACTTTGGACGAAATTTGCATGTTGTGGTCCCGTTTTAGTGATGTCGTCATCCCCATAATCAATCCTAGCCATTTATCTACATTTTTTTTAGGCTATTTAAGGGCTAGCTTTGGGAAATTCAGGGGTTCACCATTTTCTACTTTTGGAGCTCGTTTTGGAGGCTTGCTTGGAGCTGTCAGATCATCTCTGAAGTTGCATCATTCCTTTTCGGCATTTCAGAAATTTCAGTATTTCGAACTTTCTTTTTAGTTTTTCCTTTTGTAGTTTGTTCTTGCATATTGTAGCACGTTGTTTTCTAAGCATGAACGTTTTGTGATTGCTCGATATTGTAGCTCTTAGACGTTTTCTATCATATTTTGGCATTTTTTTTACTTTTGAGTCCTTGTTGTTTTTGCTGGTGATCTGAAGTTTATGCACGTCTGTGAACACTGTTTCATTGTGGTCTATTCATCTATTGAATTTTCTAAGTTTTATCTCTGTTTTGCGCTGGCGACAACATTGATTCTTTTTTGTTTTGGTTTTGTTGATCATGAGCTAAGCACGTTTAGGTGAAGGTTAAAGGATGAGTGAGTGATGCATGTTCTCGGGGTGAGCAGGGAGATGTTATGCTTAGTTATCGTAGTTGTTTTCATCTATAGCATGTTTCGACCGGTCATCCATTCATGTTTTCTTGCTTTGTCGTCTTGAGAGGGAGAGAAGTTAGAGATCTACTACCGATTTCCATTAGTTTCACTGCTAGGTACTCCTACCTGTTACATAAGGAGGCTAGAGATAGTCTCTTTGCTAGTGCGCATTTCATGCTTAAGATCTTCGAATTTTGATGCGAGAGTGCAAGTTCGAGAATGATGAATGCATCCCGAGAGGGAGAGCCTTGAAGTTCATGTTGTGCGGAGTCTTCTTCTTATTCTAGTCTTACGCTGATGCATGTTGATCGCGCTCTAAACACATTATCCCGAACCTATTATTCTCATCGAAATTATATTCAGTCTATTTCCAACATTTAGTTTAGCATTTCTTCTGTATTTGCATTCTTTCTGTTATTGTCGTTTCTTGCGGGTTTAGCGTTTTTATCTCGCATTGCATGATAATTACGTTTACATTTACATTGATCAATTGTCACCCAAATTATCATTTATGTATTAACTTTTCAACTAGCACTTAAATGGAATACACACGAGTCCTTGTAGGGATGACTCTTTACTTATCACCTGATCACAAAATGATCATGTATCATTAGCGTTTATAATCAATTAGAATTTTATACAAATTTAAGTGCAACATTAGAACCGAGCAGTCACATCATTCAAAAAGTAACGAATCATTTCTACAACTACTAAAAAATATATCGAGCTATTAATGAATACTCTACAAACTACTCTACAAAAAAATTACATCCAAACAAGCTATTAATAATCACACTACACAATTACTTGTATAAAATGTCATTCAAACACCTCCTAGTTGTTCATGGGTCGGGCCGGGCCGGAGAATGATTCTCCGTCTATGTCCTCGCCGCTAAATACAATTTCGGTTCCTTAGAAATTTACAATACTCCGCCAAAGTTACTTCTTTTTTGTTGATTAAGTTTTTTAAACATAAATTTTCATTTAAACACACGACTAGACTAGAAGTAGTAACATTGTCAATAATTAAGCCAATTACATCGATATTTCCAAATGAGTTTTAATTAAAAAAGTATATATACATTTATACACTAAAATTACATTAATATTTGATCTTATTTTATATTCCTAAATGTATTCTTAAATGATGTTACCTACTAGTCTTTTGAAATTTAAATTACTTAGATAATCTATTTGTGCAATCAGCTTATAATTAAATTACTTAGATAATCTATCGTGCAATCAGCTTATAATTATTACAAATTGTCTTAAATTCTTGTTTATGCATATTTATAATTAAATAATTCTTCATTTATGCTAATAATTTTAGGAAATTTGTTATGTATACCAACTTTAGAACCACCTGTTAAAATTATAGCACATTCTTATCAAAAATTCGTTTATACAAAAATTTTGAGGGATTGAACTCAATCAATAACTAGGGATTGAACTCAATCACTTACTATTTTCAGTTTTTTGATATATGTATAATTATTTTCAATTTTGTGCCATAAATGTAATATTTTAGTCAATTTTTGTTATACATGAAAAATCCCATAATTTTACTGTATAAATACTCATCATAATTTATATTTATTACTTTAAATCCAAATGGTCCTTCCAAAGCGGAAATAAATCATCACCAAATTCTTCTTAACCTTCTTTGAGGCAAATTTCTGAAAATGTTATGATTTATTATTTGTCGAGCTATGTTTGTTTCGGTGCTCCCAACCTCCAATTAAGCTCGTAATTACGTAAACCATAAGATTAAATTAAGATAATAATATGAATAATTTTAACAATAATATTTTATCTTTATCTATAAAATTATTAAAATACAAAATTATTTGATGAACATTAGAGTAATATATAGTGATACAAGTAGATCATACAAGAATTCCTATAAGACTTAACAACAAATATTGTTCTCTCATCTCATGTGGCACAGTTATACACATTACTCCTATATGCATAAAATCAAAAAAAAAAAAAAAATTAGACAATTCTTATGCACAATATTCATATAAAACTCGTAGATATAGAAATTGATGTATAAGGTGAATATACTTGTTCGATGATACAACTATTTACCACACATTAAAACATAAAATTAATAAAATATTAAAAATTTAATATAAATCTCAAATTCACGAGGAATTTGCATATATATTACAATAAGGCACAAAAATTGAATAAATAGCAACTTTTTGAAAATATTTGTAAATATAGCAAAATCAGATTTATAAACTTTATCAGTAGTGTCTGATAGACTCCATTAATAGTGTTTGACAGGGTCTGTCAAAAAAAAAATTTGCTATATTTATAATATTTTTAAAAAATTGGTATAATTTTAACGTATGATAGGAAATTTGTTTTACAATGTAAATTTCTCAAATTCATTATACATTTCTACATCAATCTTTATTATTAAAAAAAAAAAAAAAAGTTGGTTTAACTCATGGTTGAGGTGTAAACACGAATAGTTTGATGGACAAAGATAGAAGAAAAGGAAAAATAGGATTGAACAAAAGTTTTCTTGGAGAAAAAGTAAAATAAAAATTAGTCTCTTCTAATTATAATATTAAACAAATATATATAGAGAGAAATAATAAGCTTCGCTACTCCATTGACCTTTCCACTTGGATTTTGGATTTTGGATTTTGGATTTCAGTTCTTGGATCTGTGCAAGCTCCAATGCTTCAGCTGTTCTTCGCCGTCGCTTTCTCGGCCGTGCCATTGACGCTGTATGTGCCGCCGATTCGGAGCCTCAATCTGTTCGTCGAAACCCTAGAAGATCTTCACCGTCACATCGCCCTCCATACGCTCCGAGCTTATCCTCGCTTTCGCCTCGGCTTCTCTCGCCTCTTTCGCTCTCTCTTCCGCCTTTCTAGTTCCAGGTAGATTCGATTCGGTTCGATTCGATTCTTTGCTAATTGAGGAACTTACTTGAGGTTTTGTTGTTTGATTTTGGAGATTTGGATCGATTTCTGTTAATCCTCTCTTCGCTGTCAGGTTTGTGATTATGGTTTTCAGTTTAGTTCTTGTTTCTGATTCTGTTGTGAATTCGATTTGAATTTCTCTGAATCTCTCTGTTTCTTTTGCGTCCTTCTAATCAGGCAGGATATACTTAAATCTTTGAATATTGAATTTGTAAAATCTTCAACTACAGTTTTAGTTTGGAATCGCGTTTGTGATTATGGATTTTCGTTTCGTTCTTTTCTGATCTGTTTCGGATCCGATTTCAGTTTTGAATTTCTCAGAATTTCTGTTTTTGATCCCATTTTTCATGTATAACAAAAACGGGCTAAAAAATTGCATCTATAACACAAAATTGAAAATAATTACACATATATCAAAATTTTGAGTGATTCAACTCAATCAAACTCAATCAGTTGAGCACAATCACTTAACAAACTGAATCACTCGAAATTTTGGTATAAACGAATTTACGATAAAAATGTATTATAATTTTAATAGATGACCCTAAAATTGATATACATAACAAATTTCTTTAATGAAATAGATTTTGGTTCGAGAAAAGATATTTTTCGTTAAGAAATGGGTTCGATTTTGAGCAAGTTTTGTTGGTTTGGATCTGTCATTTTCAGCTTTCCCAAAGGGCAAGATGCAAAGAACGTGGCAATATATACACTTTTAACTAAATTATAAATTTATTCTTCAATTATGTACTTTTTTTTTTTTTTTTTTTTTTTTTTGCTTTGACACTGAATTATAGAGTCTATTTCCATTTTTTTCTATAATTTTTTGATTAGAATTTTTTTTCTTAAATCTTAATTCAATTTTTTTTTCTTGAACACAAAAGGAGTTGTTTCCTCCTAACTTAGGGCATGTTTGACTTTGAGAGGATGGGTTGGGTTGGGATGAGAAGAGAAGATAAGTGAAATAAGTTTTTGGGGAATGAAAGAAATAAAGTTATGTTTGTTGTGAGGGAAAGAGAATGGTTGAAGTTTTTATTTAAATAAAAAAATAAATATTTAATAGTTTTTTAATAATAAAGTTATATTTGATGTGGTGGAAAGTGAATTGTTGAAGTTTTTATTTAAATAAAAAAATAAATATTAAGTAGTTTTTTAATATTCTAATATTTAAATAAAAATGACGCGTGTAGTTGGGTAGGAGTTGGATGGACTTATGGAAGTCCATGGGACAAACATGAAATAGAAGTCAAGTCAAGCCAACTCCACGGTTTGTCCTTGGGGCAAATATGGCCTAAAAGTTATTACACTGGTTTTGAATTAAAAAGATCAAAATAGGATTTTTTTCCTTTTTTTTTAGTTCAAATTGGAGGAAGGATGACCAATAAAGCCTAGGCAATTGCTACAAATAATATGAGAGCTAAATATCGATTTTATGACTTGAGCTCGAGCTCGAACTCGAACTCGTGACTGTAGAGTTATGGATTAACAAACAACTACAACCCTCCTATCAAAATAGGATTTAAACTTATACATAAAATACTACTTTTATCACTAATTTTCTTTGTGATATTTTATGTTACAACTGAAAAGTACATATTTAAGAAATAAAATTAAAAAAAGCATCCACATTTTGTTGTGTGACATGAATGCATGGAGCCAAACCTCTTTGAAGATAACAATAATTATCCTTATCTTTTATGACATGTATGATAATGACATGGTTCAAAAAATACCTAATCACTAAAATTAAAATATTTGGTCAATTTAGTCTCCTAAATGGGTACACATCATGTATACAACCAGGATAACAAGAAGCTAGATGATTTGGGAGACCCAGCCCTTAACTTGAGATATTTAAGTTAATGACACCAACCATGACTCTAACCACAACTAGTCAAGTGGCCAACCAATAGACTAAAATCAGTGCATCCAACACTCAAGAATATATGGAAATATACAACATAAAGTCTCATTATATGTACTCTACTTGTCTCGACACACAACTCAACATTATATACAGATCGTGACGCGTAACTTTATTATATATACTCTATATGTTTGACAACGTTTAGATAGTATATAATATTACCATGATTGGTATTCTTAAACATCCTAAAGTCATTGCATACACATTTTTCAAGTAGATTTGGTCTTATCTTCGATTTGTCTTATTTGAATGGTCTTATCTTCAATTTGTATTATTTAAAATGTAAAATAATAATAATAACAATAAATGTAGGTACTAAATGTGTGGCTTTAATTTACCGCTTTCAAATTTGATGAGGTTATTAATTTAAGTGCTAAGTGCTAAATGAGTGGCTTAAACTTACCACTGTTAAATTTGATGAGATTGATTAAAGTAGGTGCTAATTGTGTGGCTTAAAGCTTACAACTTTTAAATTATATGAGGTTGATTAAAGTAGGTGATAAATGTGTGGCTTAAACTTACAACTTCTAAATTCTATGAGGTTGATTAAATTAGGTGCTAATTACTAAATCTGAACTTGACTTTGACCAATACCAAAAGTTAGGCTGGTTGCTAATTTTATAGGAATTGGAGAAAGAATAAATTTCACCGTTGACTTTAACCAACTCTTTTTTGTTCACTTTGACCAACCTTTTTTTTTGTTTTCGTTCACTTTGACCAGTTTCTGATTGGCTAAATGTGATGGTCAAAAACTCACTGATGTGCATGAGAAAGACGAAAAAAGGATTTAGGATATTTAGAGATGTCCACGGGGCGGGGCGGGGCCGGGGAATGCCCTCCCCGTCCCCATCCCCGCTAACAAAATTATTCCCC
>JBBMEF010009957.1:0-46767 GCA_037832685.1 Sicyos baderoa | reverse complement strand
GGGGTTTCTCTATTTAAGAAACCCTCCTCTAAATGAATAATACACAGAAATTATTCCTCTTAATTATTTTCACAATATGTACGAGTAAAAGGGCATTCTCTCAGACCCAAAGGCTAAAATAGATTAAGTTTTTATATATATATTCGGGCCAGCTTGCGCGCAGCTCAACTATTGTCAATTAATTTTTAAGTAGGTGACCATCATGGATTGAACTCATTATCTCTTAGTTTCTCAAGACCCTCTTGACCACCAGATCTCTTCATGATGATGAAGTTATGTTTTATTTTCTAGTTATAACTTTGTGGGCAAGGCATTCATATTTTTGTGTATATTGCTTGTTTGCAGTGCGGCTAGGGGACTCATAAACCATATTCTACACGAATCTGAGAGAATGTCAGGTCGAAAATTCAGCCAAAGTTCTTGATGTTATTGAGAATGACATCAAGTATAAGGTCTCGCCATTGAAACTTCAGATATGGTAGGGAAATAAGATGGCTGATGATGAAATTACTCCTTGGAGGTTATTTTTGCTTTTTCTTTCATATTTATCTTCAGCATTTGTCTTTTTTTTTTTTTGATGAGAAACGATACTATTTCATTGATAAATGAAAATGATGATAAAGTTTGTTATAAAAGATGTTGCCAATGTGCAAATAAAAAAGTAAGATCATAGTTACAAAAAGTAGGAAGCCTATGACTCCAAAAAATTCCAGTAAGAGTAGTGTCCTCTAAGAGAGAGTTGATAGACTTCAGCATTTGTCTTAAACTATTCCCTTTATACGATTTGCTTAAGGAAATCATCCATTTTACAGCAGCTGTTGAACTTTTCCCTATCTAAAATCTGCACTTGATCATGAGTAAAGTGGATTTTTGAGAAAGATATGAGATACATACATTGCCCAACTCTCAAGTCTTTATGGGCTTTTCTTTTGATTTTAGATATTACTTAACCTGAGGATATTTAGGTATGTGGATCATGAGGGTACCTATTTTGATATGGTGCTCATGATGTGGTAATTTTTTTTTTTTTTTAATAAGGAACTATTTCATTGATGAATAAAACAAAACAAAGGAGAAATCTTAATACAATAGGCAGGTCCAAAAAGGAGAAGAAAGAAGAAAAACTAGCCTGAAATAATTATGTATCTTTTCAAACTATTTTTTTTTTTCAAACTAAAGAACCCACAAGAGAAATCTGGGTTCTTGTAATGAATTGATGAGTAAAGCAAAGCTTAAGATTGTGAACCAAAGTCCTTTTACAATCCTAAGCTTTCATTATCCATGATCACATGTTCTCTCTCCATCAATTCCTTAGTAGCAAATTTTGTAGTTTTCACTTTTCACTGCTTTCTTTTTTCTTTCTATGGATTGTTTTTGTCCCCTTTCTATGGGTGGAAAAGCTTTCTTTGGTTTAGTATGTGGAGGTAAGGGTAGTATGTGGATATAACACAAAGTCCAAATATTGAAAGGAAAACAAAATTGAGAATGACATGTTTGTAGTTTTAGTGGATAAATTCAGCAGTTGATACAGTCACAGAGTAGAATTGTGCCTATAGAATTCCTAGCAACAGCAATGGGTTGTCAAAGATTAAACCAAATCTCACAGCTCTCCAAAGATGAAGCCTTTGATTTAGAAGATTAGAGTTCAGGTAGTTTGATACTTGTTCTATGATAACACCCTAAGCTTAAGTGTTAATTTTCTGTCCCATGTTTATATTTTTATTGAGATTACAACCCGACCCTAGGAGTTAATTGAAATGTTAATATTACAAATTAATCTTTAACCCAATAAAAACAATAATTCAACCGATATAGGTGTGTTCATGACTGCACGAATATAAGTTTGAATTTTTTACTTCTCATTATTGTCAAACTCAAAAAATAGTGTTATAAGTAAAATACTTATTTATCAATTTAAATACTTTTATATCCAAAAAAATAATAATAAATAAATAAATAAATACTTTTAAGAATTCATAGTTTATATTCTTTTCTAGAGTTATCTATTGATATTAATATTATGTAATATTTAAAACTTTGTTCGTCACAAAAGGCCGTACATTAGATATCTTGATAGGTAGATAGGTTAAATTAGCTCTATAATAGAAATCAAATTTGAACTTTTTGTTTTCAAGTATTTTGTATAATTCAACTTATTTTTAAAAATAATAATAATAATAAACTACAACGGACTTTTTACCTCCTCAAGATCTAGTACATTAGGAAAAGGCAAAGAGACCATCTTTTCCGGATGAGAAATATTTAGGTCATGTTCGGGCATGACCTAAATATTAATGTCCACATATGTGGCTCAATATGGGCCCAAACTCTTTCTTCTTTTTTTTTGGCTTAACATAAAGTAACATGTGGTTAATATTAGTGGACATTATTATTTAGGTCATGTCCGGGCATGATCTAAATATTTCTCTTTCCGGATCGGAATAGAGTTTGGCTAATTTGGCGAAAACATTAGCCACTCTATTACAAGTTCTTCTACATAAAGAAAAGAAAATACAGAAAATACCCCTAAACATCGAAACTATAGCATTGATATCAATAATAAAAAATATTATTGATTGAGAAATAGCATTAAATAAATGAATAAGTGATAAAGAATTCGATCCCATCAAACAAAGGCAATTTGCAAATCTTTTTGGAACATAGATTTTTCTTATATGTATCAACAAAACTTGTAAATGTTGGAAACTTGGAAGACTAGCCCTAAGCTTGAATAAGTATTGGAACTTTTATTTCATGATAAAAATGTTTGTTTAAAAAGCATTAAGCAATTTTTTTTGCACTCACGTGTATATATATATTATAAATTCACAAATGACTTTTACAAGCTTCTAGTTCGCAAATGATAGAACCATCGAATATTTCTTCCTTGAATGAAAGCACAATATATCATTGAACAAAATAATGTCAATAAAACTATCGATTAATTAAATAAATAATGCTAAATGCGAGCACAGCATATTCATACATTAATTGTAAAACATTTCCAAAAACACTCATTTCTTTTCAGGCTTGCTTGGTTAGATAGATACTCCTTTAAAGCCTCCCAGCAAGAAAATTTCCAAAACAGATTAGCATTATTCATATTACTCAGCTGCTGCAGCATTAACCTGATCGCCACTTGTATCGGCGCCATTTTCAGGATTCGGCGGTTCGATGTTGTTCCCGGCCACTGGAGGAAGCTGTCTTGCATCATCTTCTCTTTCTCCAGTCGTGTTCTTTTGTATGGCCGGATTAGTAGTGGTTACTGATTCGAGAGGTAGGTCACCTTTTCTATCAAAGTTCCGCACCCGCGGTCGCTTATAATTATCATGGCTACGGCTACGACTTCGGCTGTAACGACGAGAGCGACTCCTGCTCCTACTTCTGCTCCTGCTACGGCTTCTACTCCGACTCCAACTTCTACTACTACGGCTACCGCTGCGACTTCGACTATAACCCCATGTTCGGACTCTTTCAGGGCTACGACTGTGACTTCTGCCTCTGCTCCTATTAGTGAAGTCCCTTCTGTTATCAAATCTACCTTGCCCACGACCACGTCCATCCACACTATTGTACCTATCATGTGGACCACCACGATCACCCCTGCCCCATCCAACTTGGCCTCCAGGAGGGCCACCAAAGCCCCGTCCTCTACCTCGTGCAGGAAAGAAATCACCTCGACCACCACTAGGACCATCCCTCATGTTACCACGACCACCAAACCCTCCATCTCTCATTCCACCTCGGCCACCGAACCCACCATCTCTTGCACCACCACGACCGCCAAACCCGCCATCTCTCATGCCACCTCGGCCTCCAGAATCCCAGCGGCTGCCACCCATACCTCCATCAAAACGACCCATACCACCCCTATCCTTCCCAAAATTCGGCCCACCACGCATAGCCATATCTCGCAACTCAGGAGGCACAAGCTGATCCGCACCCTCGAGTACTTTAATCAAATCAGCCGCATGTTTCCAATCCTGTTCGGAGAAGAAAGTATGGGCCACTCCCGTTGCTCCAGCCCTCCCAGTTCTTCCAATTCGGTGGACATAGTCCTCAATTCCAGTTGGAAAATCATAGTTGACCACCACTCTGGCATACAAAATTAGATTAAACAAATCAAAGGACTGGTGCAAAAATCTTAGAACAATTAGTATACAAGAACACATTGCTCCCGAAATACTATAAAAATTCGCAACATAAACCTAAAACAATCACGTGAGATCAATTTTCTATGAAGTTATTAGCTCCAATATTGTCACTAGATACCATTAGACAAAAGAGCACAAAGGAGTTCCTACCTTATATCTTTGATGTCAAGTCCGCGGGCCGCAACATCCGTGGCAACTAGTATGGGGGACTTTCCACTGCGAAACTGGTTCAATACAAAATCGCGCTCCCCTTGTGATTTGTCTCCATGAATTGCAGCAGCACCAAAACCACGACCAAGATTACGTGCAAGCTGATCGCACAACCTTTTTGTGGAGCAAAATATTATAATCTTGGACCCTCGTTCTTGGGATCTAAGGATCTGCTCCACCCGTCTCTGTTTTTCCATCTGTGGAACAACTTCAACATACTGATCTCGACCCCCCACACCAAAAGAAGAAAAAGGAAACAGAGAGAACAGAAGCAGCAGTAAGGGGTCAATAACAAATCATCCAGAAGAAAATAAAATGGTTCGCAGGTAATTGACAAATTGCAGAGGCAAATTACTTCATTGATACATTACATTATGACACCAACCATGCAATCAATAGGCAAAGGATGTCGTTTTTAACTACATGCAGTGAGACTCAATGCCAAATTGAAACACTGTTCAATTCAAGAGACTGGTAAGCATTATAATTTATTGAAACTACCTGTGTGATAGACTTGTTAGCGGCAAGTTCATCAACGCTTCCAATATTCACCTGGACTGAGTTGACAAGAAGATCATTTGCAATTTTTCTTACTTCCTTGGGCCAGGTCGCTGTATACATAAGAGTCTGTCTGCGTGGTGGTATTTCATTCACGATCTTTCTAATTTGGGGTTCGAATCCCATGTCAAGCATCCGATCAGCTTCATCAAGCACAAGAAGTGAGACTTGCTTAAAGTTGATCATCTTCATTTCTAGTATATCATTAAGCCGGCCAGGAGTTGCCACAACAATATCAGCACCACGTTCTAACTCTTTTAGCTGAGGACCTTTTGGAGCTCCACCATATAAGCACTGAAATAAGGAGAATTTTAACTCAAAATAGGGAAAACAAAAAAAGGGAGTAAATTATTCAAGGACCCAAAAAAGCAACATTTGAAACTCACCGTACAAGAAAGCCTGGAAGACCTCCCAAATTTAATTGCCTCATCTTGTATTTGAGTAGCAAGCTCTCTAGTAGGAGCCAAAATCAATACCGTGGGTCCATTTTGAGGGTTATTCACGCACTGCCTAAGCAGTAGAAAGGCAGGAATCAAATAGCCCAAAGTCTTTCCAGACCCTGTTTTGGCAACCGCAACTATGTCTCTACCTTGTAGGGAAATCGGCCATGTTTGTGCTTGAATTGGCGTAGGAGATGAGAAACCGGCAGAATATATCTGAGGCACAAAGATGGAAAAATGGACTCAGCGCCAAGTTTAAAACATGCCAAGGACATTCATGTGTGAAATACATTACAAAATGCAGTGTTCTACAAGAGCAAAAATGAAATAGCACAAAAAAAGCCCATAGATTAGTTGCTTACGGAAGCAACTCGAGGCAACAAAAGATGGCAATAAAGACATATTAAGCACAGCCAATAAGCAAGACATCCCAGTCACATCACGTGTGATTTGGTCAAAATGCCAACACTCTACTAAAAGATGCCCTAGAAAGGCTCCACCATCCATTTTGCAGCCTCCAAAAATCAAGGGGTTGTTGGATGTGCAAGTGTAGCAATAGCAGTGCAGCGTACGACATATGCTCCTCCTCCGGAGCAGATATCGCACCTGCGACAAGTGAGAACTGATGAGTAAAAACTACATTAATAACGGAAGAAAGAAGTAAGCAGGACCCTGGATTTTATTTTTTCACATAACCCAATTGAAAGAAGTTTGGGCAACCATGAACTTGCCTCTCTCAGTAATTCCGGAGGAAAGCCAGTAGCCTCAAATGTCATGAATGGATCTGGAACATTATCACCCTACACATATAATCGAAATGGTTATTACACCCAAAAAAGTAGTTAGCTATCGTCTACCATAGATTGAACCAACAGTGCACGTCTATTGAAATAAAGTCAGTCACACAAATTACACCAACTTGTGATGTTTCAACTCTCATTGAACTACATAAGCTCAACAATTTCACACTGAATTTTCCATAGAATATTGGTAGAATGTTTGGTAGTCAGTGATACAATCAGGAAAAGAGATGCATGCTGAAATACAAACCGTAACAGATACTTCATGCTTTTGACGATAAACTTCAACCGGTGACATATTAGTAACATCTGAAGCTCCCATATGAGGAGGGCCAATCAAAGCATTATTTGACAATGACGGACCACCAGATCCATGGTTCTTCATATTATGTGAATGCCCAGCTGCAAAATTTGTCCCACTTGGATTAACAGGAGCTGCATTTGGAAATGGAACACCACTCATCCTTGTGTCCTGAAAGAAGGACAATTTGCATTCAATATATGATCATTTATACCATAGTAAACAAAAATACTTAGATTTATTTTTTTGATATCCATAACTGTCCAGAACATCTTGCGTGCACCTCAACTAATGCATGACATACTGCTTGACCCAACAAAATTTGGATGTCAAAGAAGTTCATAGGAAATTAATTCCTAGGTAGGTGGTCACCTTGGATTAAACCCATCATCTATTCCCTAAGGCCTTCATGACCACTACACCACTCATGATAGTTCAAAAAATACTTAGAAAATTGATACAATGTTTCTCCTAACCTGCCTTCTTGTATTCTTCCATGTTTCTCAATGTAAGTGTTGCTTCCCTTATAATAATATTATTAAAAAAAACATTTATCCTATCCTATAACTGAGTTATGGTCAAGGAAAAGAGTGCATAACATATCATTTCCTATTGATTCCTTCATCAATCCAATTCCACATATAATATCCGTTGTAAGACTTATATTACCTAACGACACATTGTTGGTTATTTTCCATATTAGACTCCTAGATTATTACCTTGTATTTGATATATTATTGAGAAAGGATATTATTCTATTGTAATATATTTTCCTTATTTGTATAGTGGGGGTTTCTCTATTTAAGAAACCCTCCTCTAAATGAATAATGCACATAAATTATTCCTCTTAATTATTTTCACATGGTATCAGAGCAGGAGGTCATGAGTTCGAATCCCTGCCAAGTCATTTCCTCCCCAATTAAATTCCACTTGTAGGGCATTTCTCAAATTTCAAACCCCACAAGTGAGGGGGAGTGTTGGTTGATATAATTAAAATTACCCCAATCCATCAGCTTGGGCTTTTGGATTGATTGGTGGTTTAACACAACTTAACACACATCTTCAATGTTAGACCTAAAGATATGATGTCTTCCCAGAATATCAGTACCCATTTAAATATTTTAACATTCACCATTCTTAAAATATGAACATATAATCTATATACATACATAAGAACATATATCTTTATACATACACCTGAGATAAACAATTATAATTATTAAAAAAAAAAAGCACCGTAGTTTGTATCAATCTAAACAATGTCTACGAAAATTGAACGTGGAAAAAAATTAAAATTGGACGAGCAATAAAGAACCTGCTGACTCCTTGCCATTGGTATTGCTGCAAGCCTTGGTTGGTGTTGACCAATTCCAGCCCCCTCGTTCCTGCCAAAGTAATTTTCATTTCCAGATCTGCCTGGCAAATTTTCAGGACCAGGTTGCTGCCCCTGCATTACAGCTGGGCCCATTTGATCTTGGAATCTAGAATGATGTTGACGATGAGTCGATTCACTACTGGCATGCTGCAATTGAACCACCGGATGCTGCTGTTGCATGTTTCCTGGAGAACCAAACTGTTGTGCTTGATCGGATGGTAAACCATATTGTTGCATTTGAGACGAATTGGTTCCAGGATGATGATTATGAGCAGATGATGCACCACCGCTTTGTTGAAACTGGGAAGAAGAAAATCCAACTTGGTTTCCTGACTGGATATTATCCTCCTCTCTCTTCATAAAAGAAGGCTTCTGTTCGAGGTGATTACCAAATGGTTGACCCAAAGGGCTTTGTTGAGGTTGCTGCTGCGAATTGTGCTGCGCGCTAGGATGTAAGCTTTGCTGGTAACCCATATACTGAAACTGTGGCTGACCATATTGCGGACCTTGAGGCTGGCCAACAATTGGGGTCTGATTTTGCATGTTTGGCTGTCCTAAATGCTGAATTGACGGCTGTGGTATTTGTTGTCCCGGAATCTGCAAGGGTTGCTGGTTAGGATGCTGAGACATCGGTTGGTTTGAATGTGCCAATTTCTGACCTTGATGCATGACCTGCTGCTGGCCCAGATGATGAGACGCCATCGCAAACATCCCCTGTTGCTGCATAACCTGGTTCGGTTGCGAGTTCTGTTGCCGTCCATCTGGTGTCATTTGCATGCTAGGATGTTGATTAACAGCTACCTGACCTCCAACAGAATTGTGCTGGTGCGACATCAGATGTCCAGGCTGTTGAGAAAGCTGGCTGTTTGATTGGCCTTCCTGTTGAGGGACATGATGGTTTTGCTGTACATGAGTCACAGTGCCATTCGAAGGCATTGAATGAGCCTCCGAAATTGAAGTAGAGGCACCAGGATGAAGACCGTGTGGTATTGGTGGTGGCAATGCCGCCGGTTTTTCATATTGAGTAACGTTGGACTCGGGGTTCCAGTAGTATAATACTCCAGTGCTCCCATCAATCAATCCCTTCCACGGTTTGGGAAGAGTGGGGTCGTCCGGTGCATAACGAGGACCAAGGGCAGGAGGAGCAGAATCCCCAGTTTCCATGACTTAAAAAACAAATCAAACAAATTGATCACACACGAGTCAGTATTCAATAAACTCAGCTAGCATATTTCCTACCTACCGAAGGAACAAAAATAAAAAGTTACAAACAACAGTTAACCAAATTAAGAACAAATTAATTTCCATTCTAACCCCAAGTTCATTCAGTTTCCCAAGATAATAAAACACTGGAAAAGCAGTGTTGCACTAAATCAACATTACTAATAATGCCATCAAAAAATTACCCCTAACTTATTTCTTTATTTTTTATATTCGTGACGGTCCGGGCCAGCTTTCGCACACCTCGACTAATGTCACTAGACATACCGTTTGACCCTAGAACATTTGAATGTCAAGGAAACTCATAGGAAATTAATTATTAGGTAGGTGGCCACAATGGATTGAACCTATCACCTTTTGCACCTCCAATGCCCTTTTTGACCAATTGAGTCACTCCGTGATGACCCAAACTTATTTCAATCCTTCAATCTTCACAAATTTCCCAATAATGTTTGTTTTTTTTAACAGATCACGCACATCCCAAAGCCAGGCACACGGAATTATCAAAATAATGGAGACACTAGTGGTGTCTACAAATTAGTGTAACAGGTGAGTCTCACCGAGAACTTGAGGGAAGCAGACCTTCCAAGCTCAAGTCTTCAACCAATTTCTCAGAATGGAAAACAAAACATGCGCAAAAACAGACAAACAAACGACTTTCAAACCAGAATGCGGCAACACAAAGATCAAAACAACAAAAATTCTCAATACACAAACCTCGATAAAGATCCGAACTCTGAATTCGCAATCTCCTTCCCCGCCAAGATCTGACGAGAGAAGTAAAACGAAAGGGAATCCAAACGAATGAACCGCTCAATCGCCCGGCCGATCGAGCAGCAAAGTTCTTGGAGGAAGAGAATCGTGGAGGTTTTGAGGCGCTAGGGCTAATCGAGAGGTTAACGAATGCTGTGTTCGTCCTGGTCTAGCGTTTAGACGATGAGGACCCTATTGATATAATGGACGGCCAGGATCGTCTGTGGTGACTTGCGCTCGAATCTGGAACGTCCCAATAATTGCGGGTTTCGGGTTTGAATCCGGCCCATTTTGTTTGACCCGCTCTTGCGATGGGCCTGTTACTGTGGGCTTAGTTCGGCCCGTTTTATTTTCTTTCAATTTCGATGGACGGTGAGGAACACTTTTTTTTTCAAGACAAAAAAAAGTACGTTTTCGATTATTCTCTCCGGAATTTGCACTTTTTAATAACTTTTTGACAGTAAGTTGCAATTATAGCAATTTTATAAAAATAATTAGTTTATAGTAAATTTCTCCCTATTTTTTAAAAAAAAATATTTTACCCCTTTCTACTTTTATGGAATTTATCATTCTCTAATCATGGATGTCTATCAATTTTACTATTGATACAAGTCTATCAATCTACTATTGATAGAATCGATCATTCTTTAATGTAAGTCTATCAATTTACTATCCACAAAGAACGTGAAAATTTAATAAAGAAATGGGAAATAAGTTCAATTTGAGCACATGATTTAAAAGTAGATAAACCATGTCATGGATCTTTTGGTATTTTTAATAAGCACGTTTTTCGTTTTTCATTTTTTGCTATGTATGTAAATATTTTTATTATTGTACTATTTATCTAATATTCTAGCATTTTTTTGTAATATACATGCAAAAGTCTGTATTATCTTTTATTTAGTTTGTATATTTCACCGAAGTAAGTCAATAACGCAGTTGTTTCATTATTTGATTGTAAAGAAGTTCAATATCAGCGTCATATCAACGTTACGGGTTTAAATTCTAGAATTGAAACTTAAATATTGAGGATTTTGGAGGTATAAAAAAAATAAAGAAATTATATATATATCACAAATTTGAAAATTCTCAACGAAACAAAAATTATCACAAATTTGAAATTATTTTCAAGTATGGCGGAAAAACGAAAGAGATCTACTAGAAAGTTCAAAAGGCCTAATCATTTACATTTATGTTTTGTGGCCTACTTCAATTCATTTTTCAGTGTATGAATCTATCAATTTCCTAATGATTAAATCTATCACAATTTCTACATATTAAATCTATCGATTTTTTAATGATTGAATCTATGTTGGTGATTAACTCTACCAATTTACTAGTAATTAACTATATGATTTTCTCAATTATTGAATTTATTAGTTTTATAGTGATTTAATCTATGAAATTGTTAGTGATTGACTGTCAATTTGCTAGCAATTTTGACTATATAATTTATGAGTGATTGAATCTATCAGTTTGATAGTAATTTTGTTAGTAATTAACTATATGATTTTCTCAGTTATTGAATCTATTAGTTTCTGACTTAATCTATCAAATTGTTAGTGATTGACTGTTAATTTGCTAGCGATTTTGACTATATAATTTTTGAATGATTGAATTTATCAGTTTGCTAGTAATTTTTTTAATGATTGAATCTATAAAATTTCTAGTGATGGGATCTATTATAATGATGAAATCTATAAATTTGCTAGTAAGTGAATATGTAAAATAGAGAAAAAGAAGTTTATTTATTATTTTTATTGTTGAGATGGAAAAAGAAGAGTTAGGTCAAAATTGAACTGAAAAAAAAAATCAACATTGAATTATTTGGGCGGTTTGAATTAATTAAGACAACAAATTCAGGCGAGAGACCCATGATTCCATGAATGATATAAAACGCTAGAACCGTCCATTTCAACAAATTAACCGCACCGAATTCTCTTTATTTTATTTTCTTTTTCTTTTTCATTTTCATTTCCCAACTCCCAGCTAGCAAGCCAGCCAGCCGAAGAAGAAGAACACTTCAGAGGCGGTGCCCTAGCCATAGCTTCCAGCTTTGCGATCAATGGCTATCGATGCCGAAGCCGTACCAGCGGCGGAGTTGGCGCTCGCCGATACCGATATCAACTGGAACAGGTTTTCCACCAACTTTTCATCTCCTCCGTATTACTTTGCAAATATGTTACCCAAAATCATGATCCTACCTGATTTCTAGCTTAGAACTGTATTATTATCGTTGTCTTGGTTTCTGTTGTACGAATTTGTTGTTGAATTTTGTTTGGTTTGTCTGAGACTGAAGAATTGGTCCACAGAATGTCGTTTATGATAGTTTAGGGTCATGTTTTTCCTTGATTGCGGAATTAGGCTTCTCGATGAGTCGATCATTACACTATATAACGTATAATTTAGAACTAGATGATTTTGAGCTCTAGTTTCGTCATGTGTGAACCGATAATCAATAGGTTTCAGGTTCGAAACCATCTATCCCAAATGTTGTGTTGATCTTTTTTTTTTAAAAAGAAAGAAAAGAAAGTCTATTCAATTACACTCTTGCCAATTATACTAGAAGGTGTTTGGACGTGGAATTGTAGATTGATTATTTTGAGTGATTATAAATGAGGGATTAGAAATTGAGTTTTAGTATTAGCTCGTTTGGATGTGGTTATTTGTAGAGGGGTTGCAGTTAATAGATCGTTTGGATGATGATTTTTGTAGAGGGGTTGTAGACAATAGCTTATTTGGATGTAGTTAAAAATGAGTTATTTTTGTGTGGGGTTAGAAATGAGTGGTTAGAAATGAATGATTAGACTTGAATGATCATAAATGAGTGATTATTTTAAGTGGTTGCAATAGTTTGTTTGAATATGATTGTTTGAGGAGGAATTGCAAAAGCTCATTTGTAGTAGCTCGTTAATTATGCAAAAGAACCACCCATGTAGTTTCCTTCTCGGAGTTGAATTATCTTTTGCTATTAAGAAATTTTTTTGTTATTATTTTTTGTTTATACAACCATTACTCTATTACATTTAGTTTTCAATATAATTAGTAGAAATTGTTTTTTAGGTAGATTATCATCATAGATTCTTTTGTTAAACAAATTATCATCATAGCTTTATAATATATTAGCCTTTTTTGGTCACTATCAATAAGAATTTGAGTTCTTGTTAAAGATAATTTACAATGTATTTTCATGCTACATGTAATGTTGTATTCGTGCTTCTTGTGACGTTACTTATGATTTCAATTAGGTTGGACAAGACAAAGTTCCATATAATTGGAGCAATACTCTTTACTGCTCAGTCAGCCTTGTTACATCCAACTGCGGTTGTCAAAACAAGAATGCAAGTTGCTGGATCTGGCCTATCTCACATGCGTGGATTGTCAGTTTTCTGGAATGTATTGAGGTCTGATGGAATCTCGGGCTTATTTAGAGGTTTTGGTACTTCGGCGATTGGATCGTTACCCGGTAGAGTACTCGCTTTAACATCCTTAGAAGTATCAAAAGACATAATGTTGAAATATACTGGACATTTGGAAATGACGGAAGCAACACGTGTTGGTCTTGCTAATGGAGTAGCGGGCATGATCTCAAATCTTGTTTCGTGCATATACTACGTGCCATTAGACGTGGTAGGTGAACCTTTGCTTTCAAACTTTTCTATTTGAAATTGTCTTTTATGTAAAGAAACTTGACGAGAGAGCTCTTGAGATTTGATTGAAATACATATCTTACTTATATGGCCCATGATCCCAAGTTCCCTTGCTAAATTTGAAATTTAGTTTTGATCCTGTTTGCTTACTTGATAGTTAACTATTACCAGTATATAAGGGTCTGAATATCAAAGTGTTAAAAAACTCTTTTTTACCTCTTAATTTGTTTTAGCACTTAGAAAACTATTTCAAACATACCCCAAAATAAACTGCTTCTACCTATGATGTCTTTGAATAATTATACCATGTCAATTATCATTCTCAGACTTGCCAGAGGCTGATGGTTCAAGGGCTACCTGGAACCACCTTCTGCAATGGCCCGGTTGATGTTATCAGAAAAGTGACGAAGGCGGAAGGATTTCGTGGTTTATATAGGGGTTTTGGATTAACGGCAGTAACTCAGTCCCCTGCATCTGCTCTCTGGTGGGGTGTCTATGGTGCTGCTCAGCATATTATTTGGAGGTGCAATGATTTTATAGCATTTTTCCACCATACTGATTACTTTTCATTCTTGGTTAAAAATCTTGGACTATGAAGTAATCTAATAATTATTAGGAGCTTAGGATATCAAAATAATATGGAGAAGAAACCCTCTCACATGGAGATGGTGACGGTTCAGGCTGCCGCAGGAATGGTGGCAGGTGCCTGCTCCTCTGTTATCACAACTCCTGTAGACACAGTAAAGACGCGACTTCAGGTAATGTAGTAATTAATATTAATGTGTTGAGAGAGAATTTGCATACATATGATATGTAAGCCTGACTTGATGGGTTAAGACATTATTAGTTAATGACTCAAATTTACATAGTTGAACTACAATAAATAAGGGTTTAGGGAAAAATACGAGGCGATGTATTTTCTTTTAACTCGAATTCAAATGCAGGTCATTGATAACTATGGAATTGGACGGCCATCTGTGCTCAAGACTACAAGAGCACTTCTCAAGGAAGATGGATGGTTGGGATTTTACAGAGGCTTTGGACCTCGGTTTTTGAATATGTCACTTTATGGAACCACAATGATAGTCACTTATGAACTAATCAGTAAGTTAGATTTCACTTTTTATAAAAAAAAATATAATATGAAGGTTTATGAAACTAAGGAAGCACATTAGGAAACACACATTATTTGTCTTTATTATCATTCAAACTATATTGTATCTAGAACAGTTACCATATATTAGTTATGTTGTAAAAGGTTCTAACTGCCCCTTAAGTAAATTAAATTATCTACCCTTGTGCATTTCTGTTTAACCCTCTATTATACTTTTCATCAGAGAGACTTTCCATAAAGGAAGAGATCGTGACATCGTGAAGGGAGGAGGTACCGGACTTTTAGAACAAATAAAGAGTACTCCAACAGCTTAATATTTGTTTGTTCCTTTTCCCTCTTTTTTGAAGGTTGGGGGTAGTAAGTAGCCAGTAGATGAATCATATTAGGATCTCCATCGACACAGGACGGAACTAAGCTAGCTGTAGTATAAATGTAGATCATTTCTGTCTTCCTTTCTATAGACTGAACGTCGAGGCGTCTCGTTTCAGAATTCAAGAACACAGTTGTACGAGCTTTATAATAATCCCTAGGTCAGATCCTTTCTCAAAATCACCAATGTATGTTCCACTTTGGTATGAATGGAAAAATTAATGATATTTCATTTGATTTGTAAGGCTGATTGGATTTTTAATCCCCCCTCCCCCAAGAAAAATAATAATCATAAGGTATTCGATTAACCTTTGGTAATGCAAACTCGAGCTTCTCCCACCACCTACCAGAGAAATGTGAGAGAGAAATGGCCACCATATAAATGCAAGGTTGCGATTCCGTTGAAGCCTGCTGCCCGGTGATTTTGTATCAGAATATTAAATTTTTATTTTGTGGAACTAAAATAATACCTCTTATTTTACTGTTCTCTAATGCTATCAGATTTTGTATTAGGTGAAGGGCCCACAAGTGATCAGATTGTATGATTGATCAAAAGAGTTCAAGAATGATATAGTGGGAAGAAGCAAAATACGATTGTTTCGCACACCCATATTCTCATACGTCGATCGAATCAACGAAGCTACGCCAAAAATATTCCACATAGTCGTGCTCGCTGAAGTGCATTATTTGTTTGACACACTTAGGGTCGGATAGCTGTAACAAGTTAAAAAATGGAAATTGAACGTGGCTGTATGTCTAGAGAGGAGGTAACATATTTTCGTCAACATCCCATCACTGGACACGACAACCGCACTGCATACATACACGAACGGAGAAAGAAAGCACGAAAACTTTGAATTTGAATCATCCTAAAAAGTTCCATTTATGTAGGAAGAAGATACCAAGCCATACAATGTTACAGTACCCAATCTTCAAGCTGATAGCACTCATGGAAAGATTAAGTTGCATGACTACATTGACAGCAGTTGGGCCATCATCTTTTCTCACCCAGGTACCTTTTGGCATTTTTTCTCTCTTGAACTTCTGAAGAAATAAAATATTGATGAGCATTGTTGTTTGCGGGTTTGGTATTGCACTTGTATGCGTGTGATTTTACTCCAGGTCCTCGAAGCTAGGGATGATGACTTCTTATGCAGAGGAGTTTTGTCGACGGGGAGTGAAGTTCATTGGATTGTCTTGCGATGATGTTCGGTGTCATACCGAGTCGATCAAAGATATTGAAGCCTACAATGTGAGTTTTTGTTCTGTGTTTTTTTTTTTCATTTGTTCGTTTGTCTAAGATCTCAAGTTCTTAACATTTTATAAAAATGTGTGTGCACATATCGAAAGTGCGGGATTTCTTGAACATGAACCCACATGCGTAAAAAGAAATTTGAATGAGAATGAGTACTTCACGAATGATTAAGAAGTTGAAAACAATAGTATTTATGCTAACATTGGTGTTAGTGAGCTTTTTATTTTGTTGATATCTTTATATTTTCTCAAAATTTCACCCTACAATGAAAATACTGGCATAGATTTTGAATCATATAAGGGTTATTTTTCCTATAATATAATGGTTGGGAGGGGATTCAAACCTGGATTTAGTTTAATTTGATGTTGTATATTGTTGAATTGTGTTATATTACCCAACAACCCAAAAGCTTAAACTTATCGGTTGGGGTAAATTTAATTATATCAACTAATACTTTCCTCATTTCTTGGCTCAAGACAAGACCTCTTCATACCATCTTTAATTGTGTTAAATTACCAATTTAACCCATAAGATCAAGTTGCATCTGGTGTTTGAATAGCTAATTTAGTAGGAAAATGTTTTTACAATTGCTGAAAAGAAAGAAGCGACATATCCAAAGCATGAGATGATCAAGGAAATAAACATGGTCGACCCCGACAAGAAAGACTCATCGGGCAACCCCGTGCCATCCCGATGCGGACATGTAAGTGATTATGAGCATAGCAAGCACTCATGGAGGAAGTGGTGAGGATTGCAGGAAATGTTCTCTAAGAAGGGATATTTGCGTTTAGCTGCTATGTGCCCCCTCCCCCACTGTAGAAACGGGTTCTTCTCTGAACCCCACTCGGTTCTCAAAAAAAATTATCCGAACCCAACTCAACTGATAGGTTCTAGCTAGTAGCTATCACAAGTTCCCCTTAATCAATTGATTTAGTACTTAGTTGTATTCATAATAGGAATAGATTGCATTTACATAGCCTTCAAACAAGACTTTCAAATGAGACTAACTATGAAGACTTATTTTTAGTAGTTAGAAAATTGAGGTTTTTATAATAGTTTGTTTGGAAGTAGATTTTTATAAAGTTGCTGCTAAAAGCCTGTTTAATTATTTTTATTTTTTAGTTAAATTGAGTGATTAAAAATAAGTGTTGGATTCTTTTGAATAGTTTTTTTTTTTTTACTGAATAGTTAAAAATAAATAATTAAAAAATAAAAAATTATTTTGAATAATTAAAAATGAAGATTTTTTTTTGAATAATTATAATAGCTCGTTTGGATATAGATAATTAAGGTAGACAATTAATGTAAATTTTGTTTAAAATCGACAAACAAATATCCCTAAATCAATAATGTCATTATATATAATATATATATATATTTTTATTTTATTTTTGATAAGTGTTATTGGAGTTTGTATACTTGTCAAAAAACGGTGTAAAAGCGGTTGGGGAACACATACGAATTTTGGTCCCCACGTTGGAATCTCTTCTGACACAAATTCTGCTATGTTTCTTTTGAATTTTGGTGCTTCCGTTAGACTTTTTTCAACAATATTTTTGCAGTTTTTAGGATTAGCTGTAACACATTTTACATTCGAATCATTGCGCTTTCCACTCAGTAAAAAAAGAAAACGACAGTACTAAAGTTGTAATTTATTTAATTTTAGCTATTATTAGGTAAAAAATTAAGATAAGTGAGTATAAATTTATGTTTGGGGGAAGAAAATAAAAGAGAAGTAATAATAAAGATATGTTTAATGTGACATGAAGATAATGATTGAAGTTATAAAAAAATGGATATTTAATAGTTTTTTAATAATAAAGTTATGTTTAATGTGACGTAAATAGAATAGTTGAAGTTTTTATTTGAATATAAAATTGATATTTAATATTTTTAATAATAACGTTATGTTTGATGTGATAGAAAGATAATGGTGGAGTTCACATGTGGGGTTGCGTAAGAGTTGGGTTGGACTTATGAAAGTCTATGGGCCAAACATAAATATAATTCATTCCTCATCCCTTCTTCTATTTTCTCCCCCGCCCCAAACATGCCCTTTAATCAATATTATGAATTTATGAGGACTAAATCCATAGATAAGGTTGTATACATAGATTAAATTTTTAAAAATAAAAATTAAATACTAAAATGCCTATAATAAGATCTTACATATTAAAATTTATTTCCATCTCCCTAGCCTCTTGAATGCACTCTGTCTTGCTTTTTTTAAGTACAAATACACGTAAGTAGCCCACTCAAACATTTAAATTCACTAGCTTTTTGAGTATCCCTCCTTTTAAATCGGTAGAAATTTTATATATATATATATATAAGATAAATAAACTACTTCTCTTATATAAAAAAAAAAAGTCTTACATATTATTTAATATGATAAAATATAATCCAAAAGTACTACAATCTTAAGGAGACATGTGAGGGATATATGAAAAATTCTAGATAAGCTACCTCTCTATTGTATATTAATTTTAAGATGAAACTCCATAATTTAACAAAGCATCATAACAATTATAAGATATAAATATTGGATTTCAATCTCTTGATTATTTTTGAGCTAAAACAAATAGAATTTATAAGACATGTTAATCTTGTCTAAAACTTAACCTAACTAATCATAAACATGTAAAAAAAATTGAATGAATTTGATGGCACAATTAATTATCTTGATCGGTTTTAATACATTTCAACTTTGGAGTCGAGATCGGTATTTATTCACCTCCTACTAAAAAAACATGTAAAAAAAAAAACCTAGAAAAGTTGAGCCGGAAATGAGCGCAATTTCAGTTCATAATTTCCCCTCGAAATTCTCACTTCCTCAAGCTGAGCTGTTCCCCTCCAAATTTCAAAATCAAATATTCAAAAGATCCTAAACCCATTCCTACCAGAAACCAAAACCTTCAACCTCCCATGGCGTCGCCACCACTTCCCGCCATCTCCGGCCGCCGTAACCTCAAATTTCCACGGCTGTTTCTACTCCTACTACTACCTCTAATTTCACCTAACTCTCTCACATTCGCCTCACCCTGCCGAACCACCTGCGGCACACTCCCGATCAAGTACCCCTTCGGAATCGACGACGGCTGCGGCGCGCCTCAGTTCCGCCGCATGTTCAACTGCTCCGCTGCCGATCTCTTCTTCCTCACTCCCTCCGGCACCTACAAGCTCCAATCCATCGACTACACCAAGAAATCCATCACGATCTACGATCCGGCCATGTCCACCTGCTCGATCCTCCAACCGCATCACGATTTCGTAATGACCGAGATCCAATCGATCATAATCCCGCCCGCGCCGGATTCCGTCTTCGCGCTCCTCAACTGCTCGATCGACTCGCCGATCCTGAACCACTACAAGTACCTCTGCTTCAACTTCTCCGGCCACTCCTGCGACGAGCTGTACGGCGCCTGCAACGCGTTCCGCGTCTTTCATCTGGCTGCGAACGGTTCGTCACCGTCGCCGTTGCCGCCGCCGCCGTGTTGCTTCACTGGATACGATACGGTGAGGATGATGAGCATGAACATCTTGGACTGCTCGCATTACACGACGGTGCTGAATTCGGAGGGCGTGAAGGGCGTGGGGCCTCTGGATTGGGATTACGGCATGAAATTGAGCTTTTCCGTTGCGGATTTTGGATGCGATCGGTGCCAGAAATCGGGAGGGATTTGCGGATTTGATACGGAAACGGAAGCTTTGTTGTGTCTCTGTTCTGGTTCTTCTAATCATACCAGGGATTGCGGTAACTATTTTTTTTTTTTTTTTATACAACCATACCAGGGGATTCGAACTTATTAGTGAGTGATTACACGATTATACACGATGTCGGTAGGTAGAGTTATGCTACCTTTCGCAACTAATTTCTCTCTTTGCATTGCAACATTGCTTTATCTAAGTTTAACTGATTTTAGTTTCTTTTCAAAAAAAAAAAGATTTTAGTTTTATATTTTTATAAATTAAAAATAAAAAAATATGATAATTAATTTTTGTTTTTTTGTTTTGATTTTTTTTAATTTATTATTATTATTTTAAATGAAATCAAAAATTTATGGGAATTTGCGCTGTATAGCAATTTTCCTACCCTGCATTAGAATTATAGCAACTCTTTAAAAATATTGCAAATATAGCAACTTTTTTTTGATAGATTCTATCAAACACTATTGATGGAGTCTATCAGACATTATTGATGGAGTACATTATTGATGGAGTCTATCAGTCACTATTGATGGAGTTTATCAGACACTATTGATGGAGTCTATCAATCTGATTTTGATATATTTGCAAATATTTTCAAAAAGTTGCAATTTACTCAATTTTTTTTTATCTTATTGTAATATACATGCAAATTCCCCAAAATTTATTTTTAAAAGCTACTTACTTATCAAATAAAGTTATTAAAAAAAAAAGTAAAAACAAATATAGAAAATCAAATCAAACGAAACTTTAAAAAAATCAAATATAGAGTTGTGTGAGTGGCTAGTTGAATTTTATCGATGAAAGAAAATTATGTTTATCATTTGTTGAGTTCTATCACTGATAAACAATTATGAGTTATAAATAAATTATTTTAGAAATTGTGTTGCATATGATACAAAAACAAAAGATAGAATATATATTTGTAATAATTATATATATTACCAACAAACATTTTGTAAAAAAGTATACTCTTGCATTCAATAGTATAAACTTTTATGTTGTGTTTTCAGCAGGTGGAAACATCGTAAGTGGAGGAACAAATGAAGCATCGATGACATTGGTCGAAGTGCTCGTAATTCTTTTGTTAAGTATGTTTGAACTAATCTAAGCCATTAGGGTAAAAAGGTAATTATGGGCAAATCAACAAAGTGGGATTATTTGTTGATTAGATAAGAATTATTCCCAAGTGGAAAATTGTGAGATTTGGAATTTCATGGGACTTGTTTATGATAAGAGGGTGAAGAGATTTTTTACTTTTGTTTGTCTAAAAAAATGTTTTTGTTTAATATTTTGGTCAACATTAGTTTAATTTTAGGGAAATTTGCATGTATAATACAATAAGACAAAAAAAAATACATAAATAGCAAAAAAATGAAAATATTTGCAAATATAGCAAAATCAGATTTTATAGACTTCATCAATAGTATCCGATAGACTCCATCAATAGTGTGTCTGATAGACTCCATCAATAGTATCTGAAAAAAAAGTTGCTATATTTGTAATATTTTTAAAATGTTGTTATAATTGTAATGTGGAGTAGGGAATTTGCTTCAAATTCCCTTAATTTTAGTCCATGCAAAGTTTACTCTCCTCTATAAATTTTAAAAAGCAGGTTTACATTGTTTTATTTCTTAAACAAATTCATGTTTCCGACTATCGTGAAATGTAAGCAGAACATTTCGGGATAGTTTTTTTTTTTTTTTTTGATTCAATATATTGGAGTAAGGGGGATTGAACCCGTAACCTCATGGTTACTAGGTCATACAAGATGCCGCTGGAGCTCAACTCATGTCGGTAACATTTCGGGATAGTTGAACTTTATCTAAGAGGTAAGAAAACTGAATATAGTCATAAGAATGTGAAGGAAAGTAGTGATTAATAGTTATGCTTTAAAACACTAGAACCTGAAAAATCATGTTACAGAGGGAAAAACTACAACAACGAAGTTAAAAGGAGACCACGAAGTTCTCTTCCCTCACTCAACGGAAACATCATGCTTTTGGTCTGGTTTCAAAGAACTATCCTGAAAGCGCGAAGAAGAAAGTCGAATCCACGAGTAAGACGAGAAAATCAATGCATCTTCTCTAGCGGTACTGGAGGGAGTTCTTATCAAGCTTTAGAAACAAGAACGGAATACTAACCTTAGTACAGATGTAGATATAGTGGACCTCGGGGTTCTGCCCGAGCACGGTTTCTAGCGAGCTTGCGTCGTTATCACATGGAACGGGTTTCATCAGGTCCCATTTTGGAGGCTCGGTCCTTTCCTCTAGAATAAATTTCTCTGCAACATATCAACAAGAGAGAAAGATGACGCCATTAACAAGTGTTTTAGAGCGATCGGTGTTTTAAAAAGCTCAAGGTGTACTAGGGCATAATGGCCTTCATAGAAAAACAAATTTTTTTGTATACATGTATACATACACAAAATATATATATTAATCTCTTTCAATATAGAGTTTTTTACATAGTCAACCCAAAGAACCATGAAACATTAAAATATTAATTCCAAATAAAAATCTAAAATCCTAAAGATCAAACTTATGGTCGCTAAATACATATTTATCTCCATTAGCAATAATTAGAGAGAACAGAGAAGTGGATTGGTGATTAGGGTTGACGATTAGGTTTTATTTATTTATTTTACATAAATCTCTAAGAACTGATAGATTCCACAACGTCTACATTGTTCAAGAGATAAATGTGAAGTAGGCTACAATTGGTGTACACTCCAAAGCTGAGCACAAAAGCTCCTCTGATGATAAAAGACATTTCTTTTGTCGTTCGAATATCTAAGAAAATTATGATGGTTGATATAAATAAATTACCCCAATATATCAACTTAAGCTTTAGAGTTAATTGGTAATTTAATATGATTCAACATGGTATCAAAATAAGAAGTCTTATGTTTGAATCCCCTGTGAAGTCGTTTCTTTCCTATACAATATTAATTTTCACTGGTTAGGCATTTTTCAAATTTCGAAGTTTATAACTGATGATGATTGTTGAAGAACAAATAAAAGGTTAAATTATAAGTTTAGTCCTTGTGGTTTGAAGAAAGTTAGAGTTTAGCCTCTATGATTTTAAAAACTAGAGTTTAGTTTTATGGTTTGAAAAAAGTTAGAATTTAGTCCTTATGGTTTGAAGAAAGTTAGAATTTAGTCCTTATGGTTTGAAGATATTTAAAATTTAGTCCATGTGGTTTTAAAAATTATAATTTAGTCACTATGGTTTTATAAAAACTAAAATATAATTCTTATCGTACGTAATTGTTGGTGTATTTAGATCAAACCTACGACATGGAGCTTTATCAATGAGAAAGTACGTCTCAGCAGACTTAGTCTATACGTGGGAGCTCCATATGTAACCTGCAGATTCATGATTACCATTGAGAGAACAAGCAGAAAAACAGAGTGATTATTCATTCCTTGCATATAATACTTGTTGAAAAATTCAAGAAAACAAGAACAAAGAACACTGAAGTTACCAGCATATATACTCCATTTTCCTTGAGGACCCTATAGTTTGTCATCAACTGCTTCAATATGTAGTGAACAGATCAAGAAAGAAAATTTATACCGAAAAATAAAGAACTGAAAGATAACCATATCGTCCAACGTTGCGATTGCGATTTACCTCCAAACTTCTTCGAGCATCTTCGTCGCATTTTGTTCTGAATTATGTCCACACTAAAATGAAAAGTTCCCCATAAGCAATAAATGTTGAAAAAAAGATGAACATTTCAAAACACCTAACACTCACCAAGAGAGAGTCTAGGGTCCCTGGAAACATCACATAGAAAAAACTTTCCAAACTCAGCAAAAAGCAGATAAAAATGGATAAAGATTTAGAAACCATATTCAATACTACACCTTTGTCAAGAACGGTGTCGAAAGAACATGTTTCAAACGCGCTCATATCACGCACATCCATTTTTGCATCTGTTTGATTATAAAGAAACATTAATGAATACTTGAACCACAAATTAAATTTCTAAAATTTACATCATGGACAGTCTAATTTAGTGTACAATGATATAGTTAATGTAATTCAACTTCATGGAGAAACAGAATGAAGTCAGAATACTACTTTGCAAGACAGTACAAGTGGAAAGAACTAGGAAATTAAATTTGTTGTGTATACCAACTTTAAGACTCTCTATTAAAATTATAGCACATTTTTATCAAATTCCTTTATACCAAAATTCTGAGTGATTGAACTCAATCGAACTCAATCAATAACTAGTAATTGAACTCAATCAGTTTGTTAAGTGATTGAGCTTAACTGATTGAGTTCAATCAATAACTAGCGATTGAACTCAATCACACTCTATCACTCGATTAGTTTCAATTTTTTGGTATATGTGCAATTATTTTCAGTTTTGTGCTATAAATGCAATTTTCTAACTAACATTTGTTATACATGAAAAATCCTCAAAGAACTGGGGGGCATTTTGCTCACAAATTAAGTTTGAATTTATGAATAAAACATACGTAACCCACTTTTCAATCTACATAAACCCACGAGCCAAATTACAAGTTTAGTCAATCACGTTTGTATATACTTAGTCCCTACTAAATTTTAAAAAGTGTCCAATAAATTTTTGAACTCTTAATTTTGTGTCTAAATGTCTTTTTTTAGATATCCGTGATTGTCCGGATCAGCTTGCGTGCACCTTGAATATAATTTTGTATCTAATGTTAAACCACCAATAACTCAAAAGCTTAAGTTGGTAGGTTGTAGTAAATTTAATTATCTCAACGCTTTATATTTTTTTGGTACAATAATTCACAGACCTATTAGACATGAAAGTGAAAGTTTGGCCCCTAAACATAAATTCAAATTTATATTTAATAAATCAATTAATTTTTTTTTAATATGTCATAGAACTAGATATAGATTTGCTAGTTTTTTTTTTTTTTTTTGAGATTACAACCATGTGGTGTAGGTTAGGGGGATTTGAACTCAAAACCTCTTGGTCATTGGGTGTACACTGTACACTAATACCACTGAGCGACTGCTCTTGTTGGCATAAACTTGCCAGATAATGTCCTATTGATACACAAAATTGAAAGTTCATTAACCATTACGGAGTGGCTCAATTGGTCAAAGAGAGGCTTGGGGTGCATAAGATGATGGGTTCAATCCATGATGGGTTCAATCCATGATGGTCACCTACCTAGGAATTAATTTCCTACGAGTTTTCTTGGCATCCAAATGTTGTAGGATCAGACGGTATGTCTCGTGATAATAGTCGAGGTGCGCGAAAGCTAGCTAGACATTCACGATATCAACAAAAAAAAAAAAACTAAATAGACACAAAACTAGGACTGATTACTGAACTTGTCATTTATGTAATCTACAACTCTAGTATAAATTTATATAGCTCATTTCTTCTACACAATCTATATAAACAAACTAGGTCTGAGAAAGCAAGTATCAAAAATGAAGAACAATAAAACGCGATTCAACCAAAAAGGAAATCGAGAAAAACGTACATTTCAGCTGTGGACGATTACAATACTTCTTCTGCATTGCTTCAATCACAACCGAAGATACATCGACATTAACCACATCCTCATAACCATCGTCGACCATGCCTTCGCTGAACTCTGCAACAAAAACCACAAGAAATCCCTACAAAATGCCTCACTCCACACAAAACAGGCTCGAATCGCATTGCGATGACAGGAAGTAACAGATCTGCGAAGAAATCGATCTGAAGAAGGCGAAAATGGAGGAATGGAAGGAGAAGGATACCTGAGTTGCCGCATCCGACGGCGAGGATGCGATGGTGGCGAGAGGCGTGGAGGTTGATCAATGGGGCCAAGGAGTGATACTTCTGGTACCAATCGAAGGGGCCGGATTCGTTGGAGTAGCGACTGTCCCAGTACGAGGGCTCGCCGTAGGCCTGCGTGGAAGTCTCCGTCGCCATGGTTGATGATTCTGCTCCTCACTGTGTGCGTCTTCTTCTTCTTCTTCTTCGAAAATTTGATATGGTTTTTGGTTTTTGGTTTTTTCAAATCGGTTTTTCTGTTATTTGCTAGAAATCTTGAAGCTCTACTGGATTGGGGTTTGTTTTGTTGCAGAAGCTTTACCTTTGGCTTCGAATAAAGGGCTTTTCTGTCATTTCACGAATAATCAGATATTTTTTCTTTTTTCTTTTTCATTTCACGAATAATCACGATAATTTACTATGAGCAGCATCTCTTATTATATTGAAGCATAATTTTTAAAATAATTTATTTGTAATACATTAATTTCTATCACTCAACCAGCGATAAAATAAATTTATTATTGAAATAAAAATTGATTAACATCAAATCAGATAACTAATTGCGCCACGAACTCCGGATATGAATATTCTTTCTTCCGTGGTGAGAGTTCATAATTTAGACTTCTTAATTTGAGCCCTATATTCCTCATCCATGTGATTTCTTTTACCCTTCTAATTAAATTTAATTCCAATTTAGTATTTATAGCTTTGTCATTTTCATAACTCATTGTTCACTCTTTTTTTTTATACAATAATGTTGTGGGAAGGGAATCAAAATCTATAACTTCATGATTATTAGTTCGTACAAAATGTTAGTAGAGCTCTATTATTTGTCTTTTTAACTAAAATTTTATATATTTAAATTTTCAGCTCAAATGTAGTTAAACTAAAAAAAATGCCATGTATTCAAATGTGTCACATTTTAAGAAGACACAAAAATGGAAATTTTAAAACTAAAAAAAACAAACTAAATTGCAATTAAGTGAAAGTCACAAAAAGAAGAAAAAAAACCACTTTAGTAGATATTTATGCCCCCAATAACCATGTTTACAGTGAAAAATGGAACTATTAAAAATAAAAAATAAAAAACTAAATAGTTATCAAAATTTAGCCTCATTTTTTTTTTTTTTGAAGTACATCAAACCTCGATAACCAATTACGTATTCCACACAACAATAGTTATTTTATTATTTTTTACATGGTGCAATCCTCACCCAACACAATGGTATTAGTAAAACATATTTGATTTTTCACCTACACAAATCCTTGACTATGAATATGAGTACGATTCTTATATTATAAATGAAAAAAAGTAAACTATATGTCAACTAAGAAAACAAATATACTATTTTTCTACATTAATTGAAGGGAAATTGTACTAGATAGTCTAATTTTACAAAATAATTACAGATTTAGGTAAATTTGAAAAAATTTGCATCCATAATCAAATATACCGTATAAATAATACTCATCATATTGTATTCCGTATATTTGATTATGGTTGCTAAATTTTTTAAAATTTTCCTAGTGTTGTAAATACTTTATCAATTTGGTCTACTCCTGCAAAAACCCCTTAATTGAATTTGCACTAGTGAAAGGAGAATAAATACTTCAAATTTTATTCGATATACAATGAATATCAGCCATATTGTATTAATTGAACTACATATGTAATAAAATTAAATAGCCACTTTCTTTTATTCTAAAGAAACCTGATTACTAGATTATACAAAATGGACATTTTCTAGCGAAGACTTTAAAATCATACATAAAACATTCTGTTATTTTCTTTTACAAATCTCTATACTATCTAAAAAAAATGATAAAAATAAATTATGTTGTCTTTTAAGCCATATCTCTCACAAGTGTAGTAATGAAAATATCAACCCAAAACACTGGCTTTGCCTTGGAGTAAAGAATGATTAAAAAAAACAAAAAACAAAAAATTGACCTTTTTAAATCACATAAATCTAAAAATGATTGAGAAATCTAGAAATGTTAGTACTTCCAGATTCAGACCCTGGCAAATGATTGAGAAATTTCCACATTTTTCAATCTCCAGACCTGTAAATCACATTCAGAGGTTATTTTATTCATTTTTTATCCTCGTGAGTGTCTGGACTAATTTACATATTCTCACGAGGAGACAAACTATCGAATCCTACAACATTTGGTTGTCGGTGGTCATGTCATCATGGATTGAACTCATATCATTTTTGTTCTCCTCGGGCAACTAGGGATGGTTTTGTTATTACTCTTTCAATCTCAAATGATTACAACAAAAGAGTGGATCATTCAACTTTAAGTTCTCATGCACTATCCTATCCTCCCTTTCTCCAATCAGTAACTTTATCTCAGTAAAACTCCATGATCCACTATTTAACAAAATTGTTCAAAACAAACCCACTGTGTTGAAGTTCACATTTTGGATGGGGGCTGGGGCAGAACACCAATACTCAAAGGTAGTTAAGAATTAAGAAATAAGACCTAAAAATGAAAGTGCTTGCCTGGTCAATAACAATCTGGTACATTGCAATTAGAAAATAGCATCTATTTCTTCTTTCTTCCACCCTTGCCCGATTTTGAAGATCCCGCAGTTGATGACGATGCAGGCTCCTGCTTCTTCGTCCTCCCAGGATGTTTTGGAACAAGTTCGGCTATACGCAGCATCAGTTGTTTTCCTGTAACGTAGTAAGAAGATTCATATGTAAAATCGCATCACCAGGCAAATCCTAGGGTATTCCTGTTGACGGTAAAAATACATCCAGATTAAGAAGCTATTACCATACAAGACCTATCCTTTAGCCTGAGTATTCATGCTAGCTTGCATGCACAGAGACAAGTACTTGATTATAACTTGCAGGAGGTGTTTGTAAAAGTGATTGCATGAGTGATTAGAATGAGTAGTTATTTTGAGTGATTAGAAATTTAGGTTTTAGTAATAGCTCATTTGGATGTGGATTTTTGTAGAGCAGTTGCATATAATAGCTCGTTTGAATGAAATTTTTTGTACAAAAGTTGCAACCAATAGCTTGTTTGGATGCAGATTTTGGTAGAGGTGTTACAAAAACGAGTGGTTTTAGAATGGTGAGTTATTTTTTAGTAATAACAATAGCTCGTTTAGTTACAATTTTATGAAGAGAGGCGGTAAAAACTCATTTGTAATAGCTTGTTAAACACTAAAAACAAACAACTCTAGAGGGTGTTAAACTTTAAGTAGGTAGCCACATGACCTGGGCCTATTTCCTCTAAGCTCTCTATTATTCTCATAGTACCACTAGGTCAACCAAGTTGGGAAAACAAAGGCATTAAAGCATTCAACAACCTTTATGCATTGACAAAACTACTATGGGATAGTACATTAATATCATAAACTTCAGTTATACTTATAAATATAAATATTTTTCAAATGAATGAAAAGGCCAAAAGAGACAAGCACAAGCCTTACTCGAAGTAATAGCTGGATTAGACAGAGTTCCATCCTCTTTTTTCAGCAGAACGCGCACTCTCCCTCTTTGCATGAAATCGCGAGGATAAGCCTTATCAATCTGCAGGAATGCTGTTAGTATAAATTAACACATTCTATCAATAATCATAGGTTCATATAAACTCAATGCAGGCTGCAGCTAACTTCCACACAAAACAGGTCACGGGGAGAACACAAATTAATAGGAAGGGAAGATCTTTATCATTGCCAGAAAACCTCAATTGCAAAAGGAAGTTTGAGATGACTGCAGCAATCCCCAATCTCCGCACACGTAGGATTCTCGCATGCTTTGCTAACACCTATACGTCTTCCTTCAGCTATAGTCTTCTTTGAATTCATATAGATGGGATACAATACTATCCATCTTTTAATGTTGGGAATTTCTCCATCCATGTTCCACCTGCAAAAGCGCATAAAAGATACATATCATAATGCCAATCAATACATGGAAAAAGAAATACATTCTTCATTTAAGCTAAAAATTTCCCATTGACAAGAAACTGTTCAACTCGACTCCAGACGACCTGATACAGACTCAAACTGGGTCATAATGAATTGAAAATGTATGTGAAGTTTCCAATTTTAGCTTAAACGTCAGGAATATTGGGTCATTCAGGATTTAGAAGCCTCAAAATTGAGGCAGGGCAGGTGCTTGCCTATAAGGCTCTATAGCAAAAGGCGAGGTGCCTCACATAATCAGTTCGTGTTCGTGGATTGAGCTCAAAAGCAGAAACTCGTGTAAAAAGAGAAAATAATGTGCACCCCATTATCACTAGCCCAAATTTGTTATTAACACTTCTTTTTACATAAAATCTATTTTACTTATCATTATTATAAGATTACTTATTATAAGGATACTTAAGCATATATACATAAAATCTTTCGCGCACCTCAACTATTGTCACGGGACAGACCACTTGACCCTACAACATTTGGATGTCAAGGAAACCCGTAGGAAACTAATTCCTAGGTAGGTGGTCATCATGGATTGTCACACAACATATATTGATTCTATTTAGCTTCGTTTCCTACCACAAATGAATGTCACAGGTGAGTTTCGAACCTGGGACCTTGAAGGAGCACACCTTCAAAGCCCAAGTCTTCAACCAACTACGCCACCCCTTGGGGACAACTAGCCCAAAATTGTTATTAACACTTCTTTTTAAAGAAAATCTATTTTACTTATTATAAGATTACTTATGCATCCATAAATATATTGATTCTATTTAGCTTCGTTTCCTACCATAACCTATTTATATTCTTTTACCCTCCAGCAACTTTAAGAACGGAAACCCATGACACCATAGTATTCTCAATTTTTAAGCCATCTAAATTGAATCTAATGTAAGACCACTACATAATAACCACCACCTAAAAAAACAAAAATTAAAAATTCTAACGCCACTCCTTCGAATGAAAACAACAAAGTTTCGTTAATGCTTTTCCAAATGCTATACATAAACAGATGAATTAGTTAAAAGTCGAGACAAAGGCAAAGAAAAGTTCAAATAAAATTCTTATAAAAAAAAGTTCAAATAAAAGAAACAGTCAAATGGCTCCCACATTTGCAAGTGCAAAATACATTGCAAAGCACAATGAAAGAAATTCAACAATTCAATCAAACTCATCAATAATTCATTTCATTCACTAAATTTTAGTTCCATGCAAGGACCTTCTGAAATGAAGTGAAGTTTGGATTTGATTTGATTAAGTTTCTAATATTTGATTAAACTTGGCCAAAATTTCGTTGTATGACCCACCATTTGAAGATTGATAATTTTAGGATCTTAATTACAGTTCAGAACAAAAATGTACACGGCTTTAAGGGGGGTGTTCGGGCCACCAAAAATAAGGGGGAGAATGGAAATAGGGATGATTCCCCGTGTTTGGGCCACCGGGAATCATCCCCCCATAATCACGTTTTCCAAAAATCACTTTTTTCATTCTCCTCCTAACTACTTTTTATCCTCTCTCCAACAACTTTCCATTCATCACATCACTATTTTTCACTCTTGTCATATTCATTATTTTATTTTTTTTCCTAATCATTAACTTTATCCCAAACACAAAAATCATTAACTTTATCCCAAACACAAATAATCATTCTCCCCATAATCATTACCTTCACTCCAAACACAAATAATCATTCTCCTCCCTTTTCTCCTTCTCCTTCTCATTTATTAATCATTACCATTCTCCTTGCCCCAAACACACCGTAAAGAACAACTAATGTTGAAAGAATTATAAACAAAAAAAAAGTTCAATTCTTCTGTTGATTACACAAATGAGCACATGCAGGGTGAGCAAATGATGCAATTACAGAGGATGGACATTCATACTACTACTACAACAGAAGTATCACATTCAGGAAATTAGAAAACCCCTATTGAACAAATTTTCAACTACTTAACAAATTTCTTGCTGGATAGAGAACTCATTTTTCTGATCATTGCAATCGAAATCACAAAAAAAAAGAACATAATCCTCATAAGTTAAGCCAATTACTGCCTGTGAGGTTCAATCGCAAAGCAAATTCAAACATCCAACAGCGCAAGATCGTACGAAACAAGTTACAAACCTACAAAATCAAGAACAGAAACAGATTACGAACTCCAACTCGAGAAAGCTTACGAGATCTGAGTTCTGATCCGGCCGAACCGCGACAATGGGCGAGATTGAGCTAGAGAGAATTCTACAAAGAGCGAATCGGAAAATGGGGGCGACAGGGTTTTTTCCCCAAGGAAGAAAACCAAAGCTTTATCTTGAATTACAAAAGTGCCACTTTTTCAAGTGAAATTACAGAAATGCCACTGCTTTGATGTTAATTTGAAATTGAATCATTTCACGGCTTCTCTCTTCGTTTCAATCTCCTTCAAGGTTTGTTCTTAATTTCTTCTAGTTTTTGTTTCTGGGTTATGTGTGATTTACTCTGTTCTTTAATTGCTTTTTCAATAGTTATCTCTTTGAATATTGGATTGTATTAGGGTTTTTCTTTTAGGGTTTAGTGATTCAACAAGTTTTTTCTGAAGTTTTCTGAGGAGTTGATAGTTCTTCTTTAATGTATTTATTTGAATTTTCGTTGATTTGATGGAGATATGACTCTCTAGCATAGAGTCATTATATTAGTGAGTGTTCAAGTCAGCCGACTCGCACCTCAACTAGGGGTGTGCACAAAAATCGACTACCCTAGCAATTGGGACTATCCAACCTAAATCCTGGGTTGGGTTGGGTTATATTTTCTTTGGATCGTTATTGGGTTGATCAATTTTGTTTTGTTCGTTCAACACAACTCAACTCGAACTAAATATAATAATAATATGTGTGTGTAAGATTTATTAACGATATATATTTTTAGCATGTTGGGAGGGAGCATGTTTTTAAAAATATGAGTATCTTTAGTTTGAATACAATATCGTGCAATTTTTCTTTTTTGCTTTATAGATTCACGAACTATGAATCAGGTCTTAAAGAGTAAATTTGAGAGACACAACCCAAAAATATGTAGATTGGGTTGGGTTGCTCTAATACTTAAGGTTGGATGGGTTGACGATTTGATCAATCCAAAATTTTAGGTTGGTCCGAAAAAAACATCCTAACCCAATCCAACTTGGACAATGTACACCCTTAACCTCAACTATTATCGTGGACAACCGTTTGACCTTACTACATTTGTTTGTCAAGATAACTTGTAGAAAATTAAATCTTAGATACACGACCACCATGAATTGAAGTCATTCACTCTAAGCACTTTTCTGATTCTCAAAGGTTCTTATTGACTATTAAGTCAATCCATATGCTTTAATTTTGATTAGAAACTTCGAAAAAAATCACTTACAGTTATATGGTTTCATCTTATGCTCTTATCTGAATGAAGTTTATGTTTCCTTCCAGTGATGCATAATTGGGTTGTTCTTTTGCTGTTAATATTAGTTTGTCCAGTGTTGTTGTGTAGGCAATTTTTCTCTAAGAAATGATGTAATATAAAGATTCTAGTATTTTTTATCTTCTTTTTGTTAGGTTCATAAAATGTTATTACAAGCTCAAATCTCAAAAGAAGAACAGTCAGTTGCCGATCTACAGAGCACCATTAACAATGGCGGCCTTGATGATAGTGGCGTTCGGGTCGATTGCTTTAGTGAAGCCATAAATGATGTCCCTGTCCATTTTCAGATAATATGTCTCTCTAAACAGGTTTTTCATGTCTTTTTGAAACCTTCCATTGGGTTTTTCCATTTCAGTTATGTTTTGAGTACAGTTCATTTATTAGGAGTTAGTGTGTTAAAATATTTCAACTCTGGGTTTCTTGATTCTTTTTTTTTTTAATGTGTAGATATATGTATGGATTGGTTGCAACTCCACAAAATTTGGTAATTTATATGCAGCTGCCCCCACACGGCCTGTAAGTTGCTCTTTAATTTGGAAGCAATGACTTTTAAATGATTCTGATAGTGTTTCTTCTAGCACTACAAAAGTGCTTTTAAAATTTTTAATCACTTTACTTATATCATATGTATATATATATTTATACGCCCATCTCAACCAGAGATTTTACTATTAAGCTCACTCGTAGGTCTCGAACCTGATAAAAAGTATGCTCTCTCTTGAAAATTTCAAGAAAGCATACTTTGTAGACTTGAAGGCCGTTAGTATTGAGTTATGTTAAACCACCAATCAACCTAAAAGCTTAAGCTGATGGATTGAGGTAAATTTAATTATATCAACTAACTCCTCACTTGTGGGCTTAGGAATTTGAGAACTGCCTTTCAAGTGGAATTTAATTTAATTGGAGAGGAAACGATTGACAGGAATTCGAACTCAAGACCTCCTGCTCTGATACCATTTTGAGTTATGTTAAACCATCGATTGACCCAAAAGCTTAAACTAATGGGTTGGGATATATTTAATTATATCAACTAATAGTTAGTATTAACTTTAAGCAGATTTTATCTTTCCAAAAGTCATACCAAATCCATCCTAAATTTTTTGTTACTTTATTATTCCACCTCCCTCAACTTTTCCTGCTCACAGTCACTAATACTTTGCAACTGGAATTTAGCAGCACAACAGGGTGAGTGTTACTTCCATGCTTGGAGGTTCAACTGATAATACGGGATCTAGCATGGCTCGTCGGCTCGGTAATAATATGTGAATGTAGTTTTGACCTTTTAATGTGAATCTAGTTTAAGATGTACATGTGTCTTCTGAAAGTTGTGCTGATACATTTGTTTCTTCTTTCTCTAGTGTTAAAGACTGGTCTAAATATCATCTTGGCTAGCAATATCCCCAAAAACAGCCCCATGATCGAGGTTTGATCACCCTTCTCTTCCTCCTGAGATGATTGACATATGATAGAACTGTGCTGGTAATATTGAAATGCTTGTTTGATAACGACACACAGACGATTTTGTTTTGGAAAACACTATGACTTGTTTATTCATGGTATGTTGGCTTTGTTATCTACTTAATATCAAGGTTTCTAGAATTTTGACATTTTGAAAAGCTGAAATACATAGGCTCTTTTAATAACCATTTTGTTTTTTCTTTTTAATTTTCGAAAAGTTCATTTATTTTATCTTAAAAAAAGTATTTGAATTCTTTGCCAAATTCCAAAATCAAAACAAATTTTTAAAGCTACATTTTTTAGTTTTAAAAAATGTGATTTAGTTTTTGAAAATATAGGTAAAAGATAGATAACACAAGAATGCAACTTATAGTTTGTTAGGAATGGCCCTTAGGGGAAATAGCAAATAATAGAGGGGTATATGTGCAAATACTTGGGGAACAAGTTAGAAATTTATGGTTATAAATAGGGGAGAATTAGTAGTGATGTGTATGCATATTTTTGAGTGATTAAACTTTGGGCTCTTAAGAGATGATTCTCTAGGAGAAATGGAGGTTCCAAGTCCTATTCAAACTTGGGTTATCTTGTATACCTATTCCTATATTTCAATATATTGTCCAGGTTCTAGGTCGGTTCTTATCATAGTTGTAAGTAGGATTTATAGACTTAAATTGAAAAAGGCAAAATCCAACTGTTTAAGCAAACGAGGTCATAATTTTCATATACTTAAAGCTTTGTTTTTTAGTTTGACTATGAGTTCAAAAGGTAAAGATACAAAATCAAAAAACAAAAAAAAAAGGTAAAGATAAAAACAAAAACAAGGAAATTGTGAAAACTACAACTTAAAGTGTTTTCAGAATCCAAGACAACTTTTGAAAACTACTAAAAGTAGTGTTTCTAGACTTGTTTTTGTTTGGGGGCAAGCTAAGAACTCAAATATTTCTTATGAGATGTGAAACCAAATTATGAGGAAACAATCATAAATTATAACCCTGATGGAGTGGTCAAGATGGTTTGAAGTAACTGAGAGGTAGTATGTTCAATATAAAGTGACTATCTACGTATGACTTTATTTCTCAAGAGTCTACTTGTGACATCCAAATGTTGTAGGGTCCAGTATGTCTCGCTTTAACATTTGGATGTCAAAAAAAATCATTCCTAGATAGGTAGTCAACATGGGTTGAACTAATGATCTCTTTGTTTTCCAACGCTCTTTAGTCCACTAAGCCACTGTATAATGGTTAAAAATGAAATCATTATTATCGCGCTCGAGTGTTTACTTTTAGGTTAATCACCTACTTATTTGTTATTTTTGTTTGGATCATTCTAGGTAGCTGCTGAGAAGATGTTAGTGCAAAAACTGGTCAGTTTAGGGTACACTATACCTAAATCAGAAGGGTCATCTAGATAATAGTACCCTTTTTTAGACTTCCTTGCAAGAGCCAAAGAGGTTTTTGATCCACTCCTTACTTTATGCTTATGGTTATGGCATATTCTGTTAATCTCAACAAGGGTTCATCCACTCTGAACTAACTGTAGAACATTAAGAATATTATTATGTTTTGCTATGCTGTGATATTGACCATAGCTTGATTCAAAATGAAGGTGCATATTTTTTTAACCTTTTTTTTTCCCAGTAATTTCTCATAATTTCATCTTTGTATTTGATTCATGAGTGATCTATATATTTCTCTCTTTGATGCATATTTTCATTGGTTAAATTATTAATTTAGTTCCTAAAGTAAAAGTACAAATTTAAGCCCCTTTATAATCATTTGTGTTTTTATTTTTCTTTTGTGAAAATTAAATATTTAAATTATACTTCCATCAATAATTTGGAGGGGGTATTTTATGTATAACAAAAATGGGCTAAAAAATTGCACCTATAGCACAAAATTAAAAATAATTATACATATACCAAAATTCTTAGTGATCGAGCTCAATCACTTAACAAACTGATTGAGTTCAATCACTAGTTATTGATTGAGTTCGATTGAATTCAATCACTCAGAATTTTGGTATAAACGAATTTTTGATAAAAATGTGCTATAATTTTAATAGAGGACCCTAAAGTTGGTATACATAACAAATTTCTTAATTTGTATTATTGTGTTTTCAAAAAATAAGTTATATTATTTTTAGAATAAATGAAAATCATGATATATCTCTAAAAAAAACCATGAAATAGAAATTGATGGTGAATATTATTAAACTGCTACATTGGAATACATTGGAGGAATGGTGACATAATTAGAGAGTAGGTATAAATTAATGTCACAAGCGAGTCTCAAATCTAAGTTAAAATTTCAAAAATAAAGAATCAATAAGCAAACAGGAATTTAGTTTTTGAATTTTTAAAATATTTAATAGATCTATTATTTTTGTAGAAATTTCACATGTGTTAGAGACCCATTTAATATAACTTTTAAAGCCTCTAATTACCTAACTAATCGGAAAAGGCATCGTATGTGAAATTAGTACAAACCTATCAACTGCTTTAAAGGTACAAACATAATAAATTGGGTCCATGTGTTAAATGTCATTTATTTCAAATCATTGACCGTGTAATTTTGAGGATATATGTATTTTTTTTTTCTTTTTTTTCTTTTTTTTTGGATTCAAACCATATTTGAAAGTTGAGAACTTAGGTGGTTAGAAATTAATATTGTTGTAATAACTTATTTTGATGTAGATTTATAAAGAAGTTAAGTCAAAACCTATAGATGTGAGTTTTCTTTCCTTTTTTTTTTTTTTTTTTTTTTTTATAAAAGTGAGTAACAATGACTTGTTTTGATGTATATTTGAAATAAATAGTCGTAGTTACAAATAAATAATTATAAAATAGTACTTAAGATTTACTTATAATGAGGTAATTATAAATGAATAGTTATTTTGAATAATTAGAAATAAATCATTATAAATTAGCAGTTAAAAATGAGAAGCTATTTGAAATAGTTTAAAATGAATAGTTGCTTTGAGTAGTTACGATATGTGGTAAAATACCCGTCTATTCTTAGTTATATTTTAAACTCTATGATCCAATGATATGCAAGTGAAACCACAAATCGTGTAATACATCAATGCTTTGATAATATGAATAGTCTTTATCAAGATGGAAGTTTAAATTTCGATTTCCTTATCTATATACATTTATTTATTTATTGAATTTTGATTTATTATTATTATTATTTGTTTTTTTTTTTGACAAATTACGGAAATAACAATATTTACTTAGGATGGGTAAGTATTTTGGAAATATTTATCTAAAAAAATGTTAAAATGGAGGGGAAAATGTAAAAAAGTAAATTAAACAAATACTCATGACTATAGAAGTGAAAGAAAGTATGTATAAATACTCATTGATATTATTTTGTAACTTTTTTTAAAAAAAGATCATATTTATTTTGTAATTTTTTTAAAAAAATAAATAACTATTTGATAGATTTAGCTAATCTTGCCTAATTTAAAACTAGTCAAATTATTGCGTATTCAACCGAATGAGTCAATGATACAATGATTTTATTATTTTGTTCTAAACTAATTCAACACTAATGTCACGGTTCAATCCCTATAATCAATATTTGTAATTCTCTTTCCCAATTTGTATTAAAAAAAATATTTATTTTTTTTATTTTTTTTATCACAACAATTAAAATTAAACATTTTTTAAATATCAAGAATTAATATTTAATTTTAAAATATAAATACGAAATTGATACTAAACCCCAAACCCTTTAATCTATATATCTATATTTGTTTTAACATTGTATACATACATTTGTAACTTGATTTGAGGTGAAGCTTTATTCCAAAAATAAATTTCTTGAAAATCAAATCACATATGGATAATATTTAAAAGGTCCCTTTTGGTAAGGAAAAAAAAAAAAAAAAAAAAAAAAAAGGAAAAAAGAGAGACCCTTAAACGAGCGTCGTGTGTAATATACTGTGTTCTGTTGGTTCTGTAGCTTCGATTTCCAGAAGCCATTAATGCACTTTTTCCACAGCGTACGGATCCATCACTTCTTCACACCAGACGCCATTAACGCTCTCTCTCCATTTCTTCATTCTCACTCTTCGTCTTCTTCTTCATCTCCATCTCCATCTCCATCTCCATCTCCATCCATTGCTGCACTGACCTAGCTCTTCATTTCCCGCCGAGTAGGGTTTACTGCAACTCTCGACCGTTGTTCCTCCTCCGTCTCGATCCAGCGGTTTCGGTAAGCCAATCTCCTCTCGCTTCTCCTATTTCATCGAAATCTGCGTTTTCTTGGCGTTTTGCGTCTTGTATCGTCTTGCAATTGTGTTTTCGTTGCTGGTTTTCGCTGCATTCGTTCAGATCTGCTTGAATTTTGGATTTATTTGCGTTTCGCATTTGGATCACTCTTGAATCGCGTACGAGTTGTGCCTTGAGTCTGGTTATTGCAGAGGATTTGTTGTTTTATTGGCGAATCGTATTGCGTAAGATCTCAGTAGTGCCTTTTTGGATGGTTTGGAAATGTAATGTATGTATCTAGGATTTGCTTGTTGGGAGAGATAGATTGGTTATTCTTTTCTTTGATTACAGGCTTTGTGCTTTTCTGGTGCTGTTCTGCATGAATATACAGTAGAGTCAGTTCGTATTGTGACTGTCGGTTTAACCTATATATAAACCTTTTTTTTTATATAGATAGAAGATGCATCGATCTTCAGTTTCAGATCATAGACTGTGGTGGTAAAGATAGTTTAAGAGCGGAGCCTCACTGGTTAGATCAGTCAGCGAAAGATTTTATTCGCGAAAATGATGATCAACAGACCACTTGTGCTGACTTACCTGTATCTTTTCATCTACATTTTGCTATCATCGGGAGTTATTTTGTACAACAAGGTATTTCGTCGATCCGATTTGAAATTTGTTCCGGTTTTCATTATCTTGTTTCTATTACTGGCAAAGTAGTTATCTAATCATAATTTAACTGTTCCGCGATCTGAATTTGAGGTGTATGTAACCATACATGCTGCTTATTTCTATTTTCTCTTCTATTTTTGCAGTGGGTGCTCTCTACAAAACACTTCAATTTTCCTTTGCCTATTACCCTTACAATGATTCATATGGGCTTTTCTGGTGCTGTTGCATTCCTTCTTGTTCGCGTGTTCAAGGTATGCTTTTACTTGAACCCAATACATCATACATGAATTTTTGTTACTTTCTTCTGTTTACTGGTTGTTCTTTGTCACAATTTGTTCACTTGGTAAGAAAGACGACCGTTAAATTGGGTTTTAGTATCTGCTACTTTTGTCTTCCTTGGAGGTAGTCTCTTTTGAGCATATGTGTAGAAAAAGTATCAAAAGTTCTGCACCATCCTTAGTCTATGCTGATTAGTAATAGTTACCAGAAGGCAGCAACTCTTCAATATAAAGATCTTGTGTGTTTTGGATATCCGGTTTCATCTATTTTCCTTGCTCGGTTAATCTGTTATTATCAAAATTTTGGTAGCTAGAGTAATTAATGTTGATTTCAAATCTGCAGGTTGTATCTCCAGTCAAAATGACTTTTGAAATGTAAGTGCATTGAAAAATGAAAAACTTTGGTATAATTGCTTTTTTGTTCTTCTTTTTATGTATAATATCAAACTGTTTTTAATTTGTATTATATGTGTTTCTTGTTGGACAGATATGCAACATGTGTTATCCCAATTAGTGCATTTTTTGCTTCAAGTCTTTGGTAAGTACAGTTGTAAAATTAGTCCCCTTGTAACTTGAAGAATTTTCATTTAGGAGGCATGGATATCGTTTTTAGGTTTTGTAATGGTGTTTATTGGATACGTTGGTTTCATGAATTATAAGCTAATAATATTGTATTTTTTATTTGTAATTTCTAGCTGAAGAAAACTTGTTCACTGATATCATGTTTAAGCATTTTCTTGTTCCTTTTATTAGATAAGCTTTCGTAAACCTAAGGGTTTTTACGCATATGTTACTGACTTTGTTATGTAAAAGTATTACAATTATGTTATGATTTTCATACTATTTTGTAAGACTGTTTGAGGACCAGTGCCCTGCGCGTCATGTTCACAGGGGTTTCAGTATTACTAACTATTGATATTTCAGGTTTGGTAACACTGCCTACTTGCACATATCTGTGGCCTTCATTCAGATGCTTAAGGCTTTAAGTATGGAGGCTTGACTTCATCCTTTTTCTTACTTCCAGAATGAGTCTCTTTAAAAATGTAACTAATTAGATTTAAATTTGATATTTCAGTGCCAGTAGCCACATTTTTAATGGCTGTTGTGTGTGGTACCGACAAGTTAAGGTGTGACGTTTTCTTCAACATGTTGCTGGTCAGTGTTGGGGTCGTCATTTCCTCATATGGAGAGATCCATTTTAATGTAGTAGGTACAGTGTACCAGGTCACGGGTATATTTGCAGAAGCTCTTAGGCTGGTCTTGACACAGGTCCTTCTACAAAAGAAGGGATTGACTCTAAATCCCATCACCAGCTTATATTACATTGCTCCATGCAGGTATAGTGAAGTTTGATGCTTCTTAACTGGAAATAGTTGTGTAATTGTCAATTGGTCAAAGAGGGCCGTGAGGTGCATAAGATGATGAGTTCAATCCATGGTGACCACCTACCTAGGAATTAATTTCCTACAGGTTACTTTGGCATCCAAATGTTGTAGGGTCAGGCGTCGAGGTGCGCGAAATCTGGCCTGGACAGTCACGGATATCAAAAAAGAAATTGTCAATGGATTCTCAAGATTTTGTTTTGATCAAGAGTAGCAATCTTTATTGGAAAATGATGTAGATGCGAGAAAAGATAGACTGTAATTTCATGGTGGTCAATTGATTTAGCTGCTCACTTGTTATGTTTGATACACGCAGCTTTGTTTTTCTGTTTGTTCCTTGGTACTTGTTGGAGAAGCCAGAAATGCAAGTTGCTCAAATTCAGTTCAACTTCTGGATATTTTTTTCGAATGCACTGTGTGCCTTGGCGTTGAACTTCTCTATTTTCTTAGTAATTGGAAGAACTGGAGCAGTTACTATTCGCGTTGCCGGGGTTCTCAAAGACTGGATATTAATAGCCCTCTCGACTGTCTTATTTCCTGAATCTGCCATAACAGGGTTGAATATCATTGGCTATGCGATCGGTAATGATTGTCAAGTGGAGGTTTTTTTCTATTATGTCTTACTAATTTAACATGCTCTCCAATTCACCAATCCTTTTCTCAATGCAGCATTATGTGGTGTCGTCATGTATAATTACATAAAGGTCAAGGATGTTCGTGCATCTCAATTGTCTTCTGAAAGCATTCCAGAGAGATTGGTAAAGGTTTGGCCTCTTAACTATTTATATATGATAGCCTTTTTTTAATCATTTGAAATGGGTTTTTCTCCACTGGATGTAATATTTTATATATTTTAGGTGGGAAACAATTAGTTAGAAAACTAGTCCAGAAGGATTATGAAAGGACATGTAATTACAAAAGAATTTTATGAGAGCCCTTTATAAGGAACAAGAAAATTGATGATACTAATACATAATACCCCTCACATCTTCCCCCACTTTAAGTGTCAGCAAAAAGCCTAGGATTAATTTCCATCCAAAATTCCCAAACTATAGCCACAGCCACAGCAGCTGGCTCTCACAAGATTCTGCCTTTTTATTTATAGGACAGAGCCTGTTCAAGTATGGTAAATATTTCTCTGTTAGTACCAGGGACAAGAAAAATGGTTTAAGCTTATGCCAACAACTTGGTAGTTTAAGGGCAGGTTAATAGAACAGATGGTTTTGGATATTCTAGTTCATATCACTTAAGCCACATAACGAAGGAAAACAGCTGTTTAAGGATGGCTTTCTGGACCATATATCATCAGTTAGTACAAATTCTGCCCAAAGCAAGCGTCGTTAAGAACGATCTGACTTTCTTCAGTCTTTCTCTTTCTAGATCCTTAAGAGCTGAGAGTCAAGGTTTATTGTATCCTTGGTAAGCTTCTTTAGAAGAGTCTTTCATGTCAACCTCCTTGATCCTTACATTGGTTGAGAGGTTGAAGATTATTTTCCAATACCTGAAGCAGAATGATCGATCTAGAATGGTCAAACCACTATTTTATTGATTTAGGTTCCAGTGACTGATGGGAATGTTCCATATTTTCGTGTCATTCTGTTTGTTTATGTTTTGATAAGCTAGGAACAGAAGGTGAAAGTTTCACTAGGTGTTTAAAAGTTATCGGGATTTGTGAATATTACAGTTACAGATAGCGGAAGAAGTATTTCATATATTTGGGATCATTGTGGTCATTTTCTTGCCGTCGTTGACTCGTTGTTTTCTAACCTTCAGGAGCTTTAGTTTTCTCTTAATGCCAGATGTGAAATATTTATTATGGCGAAGGAAAATTATGAACTGATTTTGCCGTCGTTGACTCGTTGTTTTTTAACCAAGTATTGCTGAAAAAAAATAGAATTCCTAAGATTGTTGGGTGATTATATGTTAGCTTGCTACAAGTTTCATTAAATTAGACATTGTAGTTCCAGAAACTGTCTTGATTTATAAATTCGTATTGGGTTACTTTGGTGTGATAGTGATAAGTTATAATTTATAAATTTGTGAAAACCCACTGAAAGATATAATTTATAAATAAAGCTTCTTAGATTTATCGGGACCATTTTATTAAATGCTTTTGTCCTTTTATGTTTCCTTTTGTACACTTCCGATGGAGAGGAATCCGGGCCAAGTTCTAGTGACTTGTCTTTTTCTATGGAGAAGAATCCGGTAATATAATAGTCTGTGTTTCATATATAAAAAAGACTAGTGACTTTTTAATGAGACACTTTTACATTTTTAAATAAAACACCTAGACCGGGAGAAATATATAATTTATGAACATTTCTTTGGACAAGTCTTTGTATATTTAGAGGGTTGCTTTCTTCCCTTTCCCTTGATGCCCAGATATCATATCATAGTAGCTAGTAGGACAAAAGGCTTGCTTGGAATGATTTTTGAAGTATTCATTTTTTTTTTTTTTTTAATATTAGAACTTAAAATCCTAACCATCATGGGTTGACCTAGTGGTCAAAGAAGGTCTTGTTAATTTAAGAGGTTGTGGGTTCCATCCATGGTGACCACCTACCTTGGAAACATTTTTCAATGGATTTCTTTAATATCCATATATTGCAGGGTTGATGTTCCGTGAGAATAGGCGAGGTGCATTGGCCCAGACACTCACAGGTTTAAAAAAATCCTTAAAACTTGCCTAGTGGTCAGTAAGGCCTTGGAGAGCCAAGAGATACCTAAGAATTAATTTCCTACAAAATTTGTATACACTCAAATATTGTAGGATCAGACAGTATGTCTTGTGAGTCATGACATTATCGAGGTGTGCGCAAGCTGGCCTGGACAGTCATGAATGTCAAACAAAAAAAAAACTTTGTTTTAAGCACTTGGTCAAAAAAGGCCTATAACTGATTCCCGAAACGGGTTGCCAAGTTGTTGTTAAGATTTCACTGCCTAAAGGCTCAAGAATCCTCAAGTCCCTGTTTCCCTTTTGTTGTGTTGTTCAAATTCAGCAGGTTGTTTTCTTGACCTTGACCAATCTTCCAATATTTTTCTAACTGGAACTTTGATGCTCTGTACAGGACTGGAAGTTAGAAAAGAAATCGTCAGATATATTCACACCAAATAGCAATGATGGCAATGGCGGAAATGGTTCGTCCGATATGAAAATCGACGAAGAGGCACCTTTACTTGCATCATCAAGGTTGTCGCATATCGGTCGTATGCAGGTTGGTAACCACAATCAGTAGTGATATATAAATATGAATATGGATCACTAGGAAGGAGAAAGAAAAGAGGTAGGAAATATTCAATGCAAGTTTTTTTTTCATATAAGATGAGATGGGATGTTTTGTAAGGTTTAGAAAGGCAATTTATGAATCCATTTGATATTGTTTTCATGCCTTCCTCCTTACATGGAATAGAGATATTGGATTGGGACTGGGAGCCTTGTTGATATGGGCTTATAACAATGGCTCTTGATTTGATGAATGTAATACTTTTAGGATAATTCTTTTAAACAAGTCATGTAATTGTATTTTTGGATAAGCCAGCCAGACCTTTCTTTAGGGGGGCAGTAAAGTAAACTTTAATGTTTTTGATCCATGAGTACAACACTTTTTTTTTTTTTTTTTTTAATATATCAAATCATACCATATTTGGATATCAGTAAAACATCTAAAAATTAATTCATAGGTAAGTGGTAATTATTGAATTTTATTAATATTTTTATTGTTATTATTTCGAGTTAAAAAACTGAGCACGATTTGCAGAATTTTGCAAAGAAATAGACTAATTTTTTTCTTCTCAAGGTGATGAAAATCATGCACTTGTTAGGCTGTTCAAGATTCTTTAATGATTGATTTGTTTGATAAATTTTCTTTGATTAGTATTCAAAATCTTTTTGGAAATTCTAGTTGTTTTTTAGAGTAGATGTTGGAATGTTTATGATTTTCAAATTTTAGTTAAGATTTCTGAGATGTATTTGAAAATTTAAGATACTACAAACTTCCAATTTAAATTTATTTCCTTTTATTTTTTATTATAAAAAATACTCGAAATTTAGAAAATTCAGATACTGTCATTTCATTAATCATTTTCCACTACTAGAAAAAATAAGTTGGTTGTGGCCATATCTATGTTTAAGTCTTCATTTCCAAAACTTCTCGAAAATCTTAATCGAACTTTGAAAACCATAATTCTTTTATTATACTTAAGTGTTTGCCTAATTTTCTTTGAGCATTTGAAGAATAATTTTAGTTGTAGTTTGCATGTTTAGAGTATTAAAAAGCACTTAAGCCGTTAAATTGGTTATTGTTTTGACTTTTTAAAATTAGAAAGTTTATAATCTCAACTATTTAGAGAGTGATTCAATAAATTTGATTAAACTTTCACATGGCTTACTAAAAAATAGGCACGAGTTTTTTCCCAAAAAGGAAAAATGAGAAAATTGAACAGATAACTAAATGGGTGGGTATGAGAATGCTTATAAATTATCGTTTATTGACTTATTTATATTATTTTCATTTATGCTAGAGAAACTTGTCCATATTAGCCGAAAGAAATAGAGTTTCAACACTATATATGATTTAATAATAAATAAGTTACATGTTCGAATGTTAATATCTCAAATTACTGTTGAATTAAGAAAACATCATTTCTAACATAATTTAATAAATATTATGTATATATAAATTAATAATGTTAGTGCAAGATTTCAAGTTAAGTATGGTGCGGTAGAGTTTGAGGTGAGCCCAATCAACGGGTATAACTCGTAAAATAGAACCTCGCACGGTGTGATGCTTGGCTCCATACAACTCAAATTAGGAATTTGTTTTGGGTATTTTTTGTAGGAGTTTTCGAGTTGTTCGGGTATTTTTTGGCTCCATACAATTATAAAAAAATATCTGAAAATATTTACTAATTTTCTTAATAAAAAATTAATCATATTTATAACTATTTTCTAGATTTGACTAATATATGAAATTTCTTACTAAAGTTTCATGTATCAATTATTCTAAAACAATGTAAAGTTCAAATTAAAATTAATAAAGATCGAAGCAGATATATTCTACATACAAAATATTCCACCTTAATTTTCAACATCTGTCATTCGAATCACTTTGGATCGTAATGAATCCTAAAACTAAAAAGGGAAATTACACTAAATTTCTAAATAATAAAAATTAATTAGGTAATTGTCTACTTTATTCTTTAGTGTAAGTAAATGTCTAATTCCATTTTGATAGGAGAGATAGATTAAATTCGTGTCAATTATACCCCTATCCAAATCTTTATTTTTTGATTAGTAATTTTAATTAAAAAAATCTTACTCGCTCGTTTAAGGGATACACCATAAATTTAGGAAGGGAAAATACTTTCAATTGACTAACCAACATCCCATTTTTAGTTCTCTTTCATCCAAAAAAATATGGGATTTAAAAAAAAAACATGGGGAAACAAAATAAATAAATAAAAAAGAACATAAACAACCAGAAGTGAATATGAGAATTGTTTTCGGTGAAGGGAGCTTCATATGCAAACAAGCTTTACTTTTCAGGCAGAACGAGGGCAGTCAACGAAGTAGCCATAACATTCACACAGTAGGCAAGCACATCGGACATGGAATTCACACCTATTTATTGTTGCGACGTTCAATGGGGTTTGGAGCGAGACGAATGTGTAATCGAATTACAAGACAAAATTTATTGAAGTTGTTCACGAATCT
>JBBMEF010009948.1:0-22453 GCA_037832685.1 Sicyos baderoa | reverse complement strand
CTACTTGCTGTTAGCGATTTTTCTGTTTGTAATTGTCTCTTTTTCTACTTTTAACTCTCAATTTATGAGAGTTATCAACAGTATAAAGTAATACTTTTTATACCGAATAACTAATACATAATACAGTATGGTAAGTATTATTTATACCGTATATTTGACTATGGATGCAAATTTTTTCAAATTTACCTAAATCTATAATTATTTTGTAAAATTTGATTATCCAATACAATATCCCATTAAAATAAGACGCTAAAATTTTGCTACCCGTAACAAAAATCTATAATAATAATAATAATAATAGTATTTTTGGTCATAGAAAAACTAAAGATATAAAAGCACTTCTTTTTGTTTTGTGAAAAGGAATATTTACTCTATTATAATGAAACTAATTGCAATCATTTATTGCAATTTTGCTCTTTAAATAAGTTTACGTTCGAGATCTCGTCAGAGAGAGAATTAAATGTACCTCCCATGAGTTATAAAAACATATATATAGTATAAACTTGGTGGGAATTAATTATTATATTTTTATACTATAATAATTAATCAAATTGCTCTATACAATAACAATTCTGAATCCCCGACACATTAACGTTATGCAACAAAATAATTAATGTATAAAATAACGTTCCGTATAATTTAATAGTCAAAAAGACGCCTTTTGATATTAATAAAATCTCTATATTAAAATATTACAATAAAATACGTAAGAAATATCCGCCAAAGAGGGCAATTTCGACATTTACAAAGTGTCATAAAAATTCCGTGACTGCAAATAAAATCAGGAAAGTACAACTCACCAGCGGAATCAGCCACGCAATGTTCCCGCCACGCGCGACCTCAACGCGCCACGTGGATATCCCTCTTCGCGTGAAGATCAAAGAGCGAGTATCATTGATTCTGTACTCGTGGGAGAGTGGGCGTGATTTTGCCAGCAAGTGGTCCCGGCAAAAGTAATAACGACGCGCGTCCAACGGCCAGCTAACGGCCGCGTATAAACCGTTTTTGTTTTTGTGATGGAGGTGGTGAAGAACACGCGCCAGAGCTGCCGACAGTGGTGGTGGGACCCGCGAGCCAGATAGATAGTCGGACCCACTGGGAAAGTTTTGATTACGCGTCCGGTCTATAGCCAGCGAGGCGGACAGGTGTCGTGTCGGCAACGATGTAACAACAAAACCAAGTTTTGTCCTATTTTCAATTTATTGGTTCAAACCGATATTTAACTCTCATATTACTTGTTAATCGTACTATCTTTAACGTACATTTGTTAGTCTTCCTTTCTCATAAATATAGGTAAATTTTATAATATTTATGTCAATAATTATTAATATTTAAATTATAAAATAACATGCACAATAATAAATAATATTAATCATTGTCTTTGTTGATTTATTTGAAACTAATCATATTTATAATTATTTATTAGGTTTGAGTAATCTTATTATTATTTTTATTTTTAAATTTATTTTTATTCGACAATGATTAGGTGAGGGATTTTTTTTTTCAACAATGATTAGGTGAAGGGATTTAATTCCTTGACATATTGACATGAAGATATACTAATATTCTTAAACTAATCTTGTTGACAAACTTGTTTATAATTTTATTATAGATATCACATTTATAAAGTTGTATCTTTATTTATATTTCATACATATACATGTATTTTAGATTTTTTTTTTTAGCAATAATTATGATTAAGAATTCCATCAAAGAAAAAATAATAATAATTAAGATTAAGAAGAATCAAAAGTTATAATATCATAAACTTTATCGAATGAACTTTTTTGATAACCCAATTCATATGAATTATATTATCTTATTTGCAATTGTGTTCAATAACGGTGGAGAATTCCATAATAAATATAATTTTATTTAAAATTGATGCACCTATTATCAAAATATTAAATGTTCAAATCTTGAATCTTTCTTCTCCTCTCTACAACTCGTAAACATTCCACTCTCCTCTCCCTCTATGATAAAAAAAGCTGGTATACCAAATTAATTACAAAAGTTATCCAATTTTAGAGAAAAATGGTTTTTTTTATTCAATCCTCCAAGGTCGGGAAATTTGAATTCATGGCATTTAATTAGAAATTAGTGTTTTCAAGAATTTAAAATTAGTTATTTTTTATTACTAATTTAACTTTCAATTTTATACATTACTCTAAAAAACAATAATTTTAGTAAACATGAGCAGGGAAGAATGAAAATAATGAATGAGAAAACACATTAGAGTTTAAAATTGATGCAAGAAAACTTTTTAATTCCCATTTTCTTAATGAATGAAAATAAATAAACATGAGCAGGGAAGGATGGGACCCATGTAATTCAAATACCCAATAGGAGGGGAAAGAAGAGGAATATTTACATCATGCCTAAACATCATATATAAAATAATATCCACCTATGTGGCTCAATATAAACCACAATCTATTTGATTTAAATTTAAAAGATTAAAAAATAAAGTAAACAAAAATAGATTGTGGCCCATATTGACCCACATAAGTGAACATTATTTTATATATGATGCTCGGGCATGATGTAAATACTTCTCGGGAAAGAATATCTAGAGCCTTACTTCAAATCAATCTTTTCTTTTGCAAGTTGGTCATCCTATCCAAACATTTATACTGATTATTATCATGAATTTTGTACTCCACAAACTTTAAAACTAGAATTGCTCCCAAAAAGGAAAATAAGGCCCAAAATATCTGAACTTTGAAGGATAGACACAAGTACACATTTTTTTCTATACACAAAGTACACATTGATAATATATATGTATATATAGGATTTTTTGTTTTTTGTGACAATTAAATAGCATTTCAATATATTACGTTTCTTTTATTAAATGATAATAGCTATGCTTGTATATAGAAAACCATAATGATCTCAAGACTTGGGGTGAAACCCCATTAGCAACATCCCAGGCTCTAAAACAACAAATGGAGGAATAAAACTTTACTTCACACCAAAATGCTCATATGTAAAATAAAAATAAATAAAAAACAATTTTTTTTTATAACCAAAGAATTGGAGAGTTTCGTCCCACTATATATTTGGAGGCACTCGCGCCCGTCCTAAAATGCATCATAGTTTGAATGCACGACGCCTACACTGAATAATAAACACATGTAGAAATACAGAGACGAAAAAATTGTGGAAATTTTTCACCTGAAGTTGCAACAGTGAGCTTGGCCCTGTGCTAACTTATCCCACAGACAAATGATCTGCCTTGGAGATTGATAGTGTGCTGTAAAATAGTCCTCCATACACCCATACTGGCAGAATTTCCAGTTGTGAGAGTACTGGACCGTCGCGACGGTACCGTTGAACTGCTCGACCCACATTCCCATGCTCACATCCTCCATCTTGAATATCTGCCATGTCAAGAACATCTCATTTAATACACAAAAGGGGTCACCACAAAACAGAGAAACAAGGCTTATATTGTCCAACTGACCCTCAAGCTCTTGTTATCATGTTGAGAGACAATGAATTTAGCAATGTCAATGGAAATGATATATCCTGGCCCATTGGCATATGGAGGGTAGGTTTCTTCTGGCCATTCCTGTTTATTTATTGTACATGAAAATAAATCATTAGCGTGAAGAAGGAAAGAAAAATGATTGTTTAAAGCTTTTTGTTTAAAGCTTTTTGTTTAAACGATTAAAAGAAAGTGATAGGCCACCAATAGCAAATGTATATTAAAGGAAATGAGTTAGGTGGGTCCACTTTGGTAATTAAGTAATAAAACATAGAAATGGAAGAGAATCAAAAAGGAAATTTTCGAGAATGATTGGAATTTGGAATGATAGATCTGGAAGATAATAAGAGCTAGTAGCTTATGCCAACAAAAACCTATCTCAACTGATATGAAGTGTGTGCTTACGAACCATAGGTCGTGGGTTCAAATCTTCTCATCTCCAATTGTTCAACTAAAAAAAAAGCTAGCCGATCCTCCCTAAGTTTATACCCTTCTTGTTGATAAATAATATATACTTTAGTTTTTTTTTTTTTTTGAATACTTTACATTGATGAATGAAAGAGAACAAAAGTTCTATCAAAACAAGTTATCGAAAAACTTCCCACTATGTGATCAAAGTGGTTAAGTTGTAATTAAAAAAATGGAATTGCGATGACACCAAGATATAGCATGATATATAAAATTAATTTGACAAGAACTTTCACATAAATAATATACTTTTTTTGAAACAAGGATAACCACGCCCGTCTCTAGGCCAGGCACGGGAGACATCGAAGGAATGGAGACACGGGAGATGTCTACAAATTAATGTCATTGTAACTCAAGGATGCACCAAACGAGATAACAGCACAAAACAGCCAATTTTGATGCAACATATTTAATTTACCTCGTACGTGACAGCCCATTTCCCATGTCTGAGAGGGCGATGCAAGAGGTTGAGGTTGCCCATGTATAGGGACCTCTTCGGCGAAATGCCTTCTATCTGTTTTAAAACTGTTTCCATCCTCACAAAGGTGTCGTCATCACATTTCATAACATAAGAAGCCGTCAAATTCACAGCCTACAAGGTGAAAAGTGGACTACTTTACTAAGCTCAACACTAAGCTTCATATTGCATAATACAAAGTTCTATGAAAAAGATTCAAATAATGACAAACAGAAGAAGGGAAACACGAACTCACCCCGAACTCACATATAGCAATAGTCTTGAGAACAACAAGCTCATAGCGGTCCATGAAGGGCAGGATCACAATGTCTCCGAAGTATGCGGCTTCCTGCTTCAGCACAGCATTGACCTCCGTTCTCGGATTCTACATGGTAAGCTTATACATAAGAAAAAATTTAAATTTATACATATTATATACCTTAGAAGAATGATCACAAGAGTCATACCAGTGCAACAAAGAAACGAACAACTACATTTGATGACTTGACATCTGAGGATTGCATCCAAGTTTTCCGAACAGCCATACGCTCTGCAAAGTGATTAGTAGCAGATAGAACACCAATAAAAAGATAAACGGATCTATTTGGTAAAGGCTGAGATTTCCATTTCTCTGACATCTCGAGAACTCGTTGGGGAGAGAAGCTTTGATGAGAAGTAGGAAGAGATGTAGCATATGTTTTATGAATGTCCACATCTCCTTTAACTGCTAATCCAGTTGCATCTTCAAGTGAAAATCCCTAAATGAAATTAAGAAAATTAATATTAAAACAAGATGGGAGAGATGAACTAAACCAACTGCAGCATTAAGACAAACATCATCCACAAATGAATATTGAAAGAAGGTGAAATAGCTATCTGCATCCTCATTTTCTCCACGTACTTACAGGGCGATAGGCAAAAGAAGTCAAGTGCCGACCGCCAATATTAATATGGTATCCATCAACACCAGCACGTAGTGTTAGGATAAACAATCTGCCCTCCACAAAGGGAAAAGGCCAGGTTACTTCTGGCTTCTGCGCCCTCCCTATGAATCTCTTGAACCATGAAGTTGTTTTCGATTCCTTTGAGTCTATAATATCACTCCGCAGCCATTTTTCGCATCGAGGGCTTCCATCAACTGTCAAGGAAAAATATCAGATGAAGTTGGCATGAAAAATATCTATAGGTGGAGAATGTGATAGACTTCAATCCACTCTGTTATAGCATTCTCCAAACAGGACTAGAAAACTAAGCCTGGATGTGAAGAGGTAAATAAATAATTTGAGGGGTTGAAACTTGGTACTATGTGACTAGCTACGTATTGTTGAATGCATGATAGAAAATTAACAACTATTTATTGGCCCCACATCCAATTATTAGGATGGGTTTAGGCCACATTGAATAATTTTCACTAGATGCATGAGAGAGAAATTATTTGAAAGCGCTGGAACAATGTAGCAGGCAACTCTATATCATTGGATGCATGAGTGAGAGAAATTAAAATGAATGTTTTTTATGATAATTTTGCAGTCATTATGCCCCATAACCGGTTATAAAGAGTCACACGAGTTATTTGAGTGTTAGTGGTGACAATAACAATAAAATTAGAAGGGATGGGATGAATCTCACCAAGCATTTCATCGTCACTAGTTGATGGCAAACCATCACACCTTTGAGCCGATCCCCACTGCATCCTATAACATGTATTATGTTCGATGACGGGTCGTCTACTCCAATCGCCTTTCAGCCGTGGATTCAAGTGAAAGATCTTTGGTGGGTCCTCACCATCAACTGATTTCAGTCCTTGCAACTCGACTACGAACTGTGAAACCAAAATCGTAGGATCGCCTCCCCCTTTCAAAAGTCGGGGTATAGACTCCTCATGAGCACCATGAGGGGTTCCAATTATTGTAATAGATGAACCTGCAGCAAGTCCACAAGGAAGGAACATGATTCCATCTCCCTCCAACAATTCTTTCCCATCCATAGATATCCACGAAGGACACGACTCAGGCTTTACCTCGAGTATAGAACTTTCATCACTTTCATCTAACCCAAGTTTATCTACTTCTTCCCAAGCCTTCAAGCCTAATGTCCAAGCTTCATCTGCCATCTTCTCGAGCATGGAAAAATCATTAGTATGGTTCAGCTGACTCGAAACTTTATCAACTCTCCGACCGTATTTATGCTGAATCGGCTTAATGGGTACGGTAACATTGTTAACCTCTTCAACCGGCTCTTTTTTAGGCCTCAATGGCGATTCTAAAAGCTGGTTATCTTCCAATTTTCGATGAAATGTGTCCTTATAAAGAGAACTCGACGATGCTTTGCTAAAATCCACCCCTTCACTATCAACTCCATTTGTCCCATCCAACACAACATTACTTTCATCCCCACTCGACGTCGTAGCAATATCGAAAAAACGTGAAAACTTAAACGATATGAAAACTAAATACAACACTCCAATTGCGAGAAGAAGATGCGACAATCTGAGCCTTCTCGCAACAGGCGGTTCGGTTTTAAGCTTCTTCATCTACAAAAACAAATTACCTAACAACCGACTCAAATGTACTCTACAACAACAGCAACCATAAATTACACATGGACCAATTCATCTAATCCACCAAGCCTTCATCCCAACATCCAGACATGAATCAATACGATGCAATAACAAAAATCTCTTATACAAGCAAGAACACATACCGCAATAACAAGGAGATCTAAGAAGGTTTAGGAATCGCCAAATTTCAGAGATAACAATCACATTGCAATCATAAACACTCAAAAAATCTGTAGAACACCAAAATCAACGGAGTTCGCCGTTTCTGTATGGGATCTTAGTTGAATCTTAACCGGAAAAAAACCCTATACCGGGAATGCTGATCGGAAAAGGCAATCGACGCGGCTGGGCAGCAACGAGAAATCGCCGAAGATCAAGTGAATGAAGGAATTTGACGATAAGTTTAGATTGAATACAGAAATGAAAGGTTCCATGAAAATCAATAAATCGAAAACTTTTGGTTGGTTTTGTCGGAATTTAATATAAAGTTTCTGTTTCGGCTGTAAGCTATAATGACATTATGAATTTGATGTTCTTTTATATGGTGAATTTGGTTTTTCTTGGATAGGAGGGGATTACAAATATCAACTCGAGCTATATACGATTATGATTATATGTAGGATGGAAAATTCAAACTCTTATGATTATGTAATTTTGCTCATTTAAGCCATGTCAATTCAAATATTTTTGTTATATATGGACCATTATTAAAGAGTTATGAGTATGTTAAATTATAAAATTAATTATAAATTTGTTATGTATATCAATTTTACGAGTTCTTATTAGAATTATAGCATATTTTTATCAAAAATTTGTTTATACCAAAATTCTTAGTAAGTGAACTCAATCGAATTCAATCAATAACTAGTTTGTTAAGTGCAATTATTTTCAATTTTTTAGTATATGTGCAATTATTTTCAGTTTTATATTATACATGCAATTTTTTAAGCCAATTTTTGTTATACATAAGAAATCTTCAAATTAATTTATATAATTTTGATACATTTATAATAAAAATTATTATATATGTACATATGTATATAATTATAATCTAAATTAAAATACCATTTTAGTTTAGAAACTTTAAAGTTTATTTCATTTAGGACTCTCAAATCTAATTTAATTCTTCATTTATGAGAAGAAGAAAAAAAAAAAACTTGGTTTTATTGAAACTTATTTCTCTATTTTAATATTTTTTTAAAAAATATTATCGAAAAGAATTTGTTCATTGTTTTTTTTAGATCTTGTAAACTAGTTCAACATTAGAGTTACGGGTTCGATTTCTATAATTAGTAACGCGCATATGTTTTCTTACTTCTACTACACATATCTGAGCTTATATGAGCTTTCAGAAGATACTTAGAGCTACATACCAACTACCTCGAGCGAAATAGCGATAGAAAACAGACATAATGAAGTTAGGAGCCCCGATTTTTTATGCTATACTTTGGAAAGCTTGCGGTTGCGCTGGAACGAGATGCACTAATCTGACACGCTTTGTACTCCCCTTCCTAGAGATACTAGAGCGGATTTCTGAAGAGACGGGAAGGCTATAAAATAGTAGAAATGGCGAACTAGAATCTCATCCTTCAAAGGTTTGGTGTATATTTGTCCCAGGGTCTACTCCCGACATATCATCAGCAAACCAGGCGAACACATCAGCACTCCAACTTGTACTAAAAAAAAATTTAACATTAACTTCAAATTTATTAGAATTAAGAGTATATGGAAAATTGAATAACTTCTTATTTTATTTCAATTACTCATTGAAAATAATCAAGTGATTGAGTTCAATCACTATTAATTGATTGATTCAATCGAATAAAGGTGATGGAGCTCAATCACTTAGCCCCCGTTTGATAATCATTTGGTTTATTGTTTTTGGTTTTTTAAATTTAAGCATATTTTCTTTCAAATTTTCTACAATTTGTTTCATCATTTCTACCCTGTATACATCTTTCTTTAGGAAAGTAGGGGAAGACCAACCAACTTTTAAAAACAAAAAAAAGTAGCTTCACAATGTTTGTTTTTGTTTTTAAAAGTTAGTTAGTATTCTCCTACTTTATTAAAGAAACATGGATAGATGGTAGGAAGGATGAAAGCACATTGTAGGAAATTTAAGAGAAAATAGGCTTAAATTTGAAAAACAAAAAACAAGAAACCAAATAGTTATCAAACGGGGTGTTAACAATTGATTAAATACAATCAAATATTGCTGATTAAGTTCAATCACTCGTTTAAAAAATGACAGAAAAATTAGTATAAACTATTTTTTAATAAAAATGTGCTATAATTTTAATAGGTGGTTCTAAATTTGGTATAGAATACAAATTATGTTTTTTTATATATATATATATATATATATAAAAACCATTATTATTATTTATGCAATTTTAATTAACATTAACTTCAAATTTATTAGAATTAAGTACATGGAAAATTGATTTTTAAGCGGTTGAATGAACAGTTAAGGTTGTTTTTTTTTTAAAAAAAAAGATGAACAGTTAAGGCTCGCAGCGGGGCAGACATGACATTTCGCATTTCCTGAACCAAACCCTAATTCACAGTGGTCGTGGAATCGAGCTCTAAAAACCAACGCTTAGCGCCAAAACCAACGCTTAGCGCCAATTACTTCTTCTCCGTCGGCCATGGAATCGAGCTCGAACCCTAATTCGACCGAAGAGGAAGAAGCGAGGAACTTCCTTGAACTGCCGGCCGATGTCACGTCCATGATTCTGCTGAAGGTTGGTGCCGTCGATATCCTCGCCAACGCCCAATTCGTCTGTTCTTCGTGGCGTAAGATCTGCCAGGATCCTCTCATGTGGCGCGTCGTTGATATGCGTTGTTCTTCTGATTGGTGGGAAATGGACTACGATCTGGAGGAGGCTTGCGTGCGGGCTGTTGATCGTAGTTGTGGCCAATTGAGTTGCATCAGCATTGAGCATTTTGGGAACGATGAGTTGCTTCGCTATATCACTCAGAGGTATGTTCTTGTTTTGTTTTAGTTGATTTCTTTCCATCGTATTTGTCGCTTAATCTATATGATTGACGCTGTGCCTGGTGTATGTAGTGAGGTCTGATTTCCAATTATCCAAACAAATAATCTATATGATTAGCTAACAACTGTGGTCAACTATCTAGTTATTAATTTCATGTGAATTTACGGTTGACAATCAAATGTAGTAGGATAATGCCGGTCAGCTCTGGCTGTACCAAATATAGTTAGTGGTGCCGGTAAACTGGTCGTACCAAATGTAGTTGGGTGGTGTGGTTAAGTTGACCAAACCAAATGTAGGGTGGTGTGGCGAAGCTGGTTGTACCAAAATATAGTAGGGTGTTGAGGATAGTACAGTGGTTTCTGTAAACTCGGTGTACCTACCTAATGTAGTTGGGTGGTGTGGGTAAGTTGGCCGTACCAAATATCGTAGGGTGTTGCGGATAAGTTGGCCCTACCAAATGTGTTAAGGTAAGCTGGTCGTGCCAAATGTAGTAGGGTCAAGGGTGGGATGGTCCATAAGCTTGCTATACCAAATGTAGTAGAGTGGTGCTCGAGTTGGCCCACTTGTGTATATTTAAAATCTTCCCTTGGACAGTGGAAGCTCAATCGGATGGAGCATGTGCAATTCGAATTCCATTTCTTTTTTCTTATCTTGGTATTCCATTTAATAGAGAAGAAATTTTCCAGTAGTCAGAATGGAGAGCAGCCCCTCGTTTGGCCATGGGGGACCGAAGATTCTTTTGGACTATTTTCGTCTAGACAACCCTTATCTGATGGTTTGTGTGTTTATGTGTTCCTTGATCTTGATGGTTCTATATATTAACTTGTTGTAGTTCAAATCAGCTTAGAAAACTTCGCCTTGCGTATTGCGAGAACGTCTCAGATGAAGGATTGATGGAAGCATTTTCGAAAGTTCCATTGTTAGAGGATCTTGAAATAGTTCTCACTATATTTGAGGTGGAAACTTTGGAAACTTTGGAAACTCTTGGCCAATGCTGCCCTATTCTAAAATCACTGAAACTGAACTGTCAGTTTCACAAACAAATGGAATGTGATAAGGCTGCCCTTTATATCGCTGAGAATTTGCCTAATTTACGCCATCTTCAGATATTTGGCAATAGCCTAACTAACCGAGGTTTGCAGGCCATTCTCGATGGCTGTGGTGATTTAGAATCTCTTGATTTACGCCATTGCTTCAATTTGAGTTTGGTGGGGCAGTTGGGAACAGAGTGTGCCGAAAGGATAAAATATTTGCGCTTGCCTTTCGATCCCACTGATGACTATGAATTTACGACCGAAATTGTTGATTATGATGATGACGACTATGCTGAGGATTACCCTTTTGGTTTGTCTGACACTGATTTATTAACGGATGACGACGACTTCTATGAATTCTCAGATGGTAGTGATTTCTCTGATTATGAAGGTTTGTTTGATTATTGAAAGCTCGGTTTCGGAAGCGTAGTGAGAAACCCTGTCCCAGTTTTTACTTGCTGCCTCTCTGCCAATGGTAGCATGATGGAAAACTGCAGAACTGCAAGACAAGTATGAGACGTTCAATTTCCATTAGGGAACTCTCATTTTGTTCCTCTCTTGTGCTTGCAGTAAGTAATCTAGAATAACTTTTGGTATCTTGATTTTGTCATATGTTTATATATATATGATGGGATGATTCTCGGAAGTTAAAGAAACCTTTTGAAATTCAACTAACCAAATCATACATACTCGAGCTATTCGATTTTATGCTGCTTCACTTTGAATTGTAAAATTTTGATATAGCTTGCAATGTATAGATCGTTTGATGGATGTTAGAGATGAGGCTGGAGTTGGTGGAGTTGCATTTTTAGTTTGCAAAAATATGCATTTAGTTCCAATTTTATGCAGATTCAAGTGATTATTTATGGTATTTTTCTTTTCGTTAGACAAATATTAGCTTGCGATCTTAACCATCATTGGTGGATATGACGCTCAATAAGAGCCTTGAGAAACATAGTAACTCAAACATCAGTTATAATAACTATTAATGACAAATGGTTACTTATGAAATCAGCCGATTTATATTTATATATATATATATATGAGCAATACTTGGATAAGGGTGAGTAAGTATTTTTACTTTTTAAAAAAAACTTGACTTTCATTGATGGAGAGAGAAATGAAAAAGTAAAAATGTGTGGTTGTAAGAGTGGGTAAGTATTTCCAAAATACTTACTCACCCTTACCTAAGTTCGACTATATATATATATATATATAGTCGAACATATATATATATATATAGTCGAACTTAAGCAATATGTGAAACGTGGCCCAAACGGCTCCTTAGTATTTATACCAACAAATTCTCTTCCCTATATACAAAGTTCAGATTAGTAATATAGAAACTGATTAGTTCAAGCATCATTGCATTTTGAATATTTGATACATGAATACCAAAACTGCTGTTAGTTGGAGGAATAGATGCCCCTGAGAAAAACTAGGATAGTCAGCATCGTTACAAATCAGAAGGCTCAGTCTTCGTCTTCGTCTTCGTAATCATAAGCGATTTCAGTACAAAAGTTATAGTCATCGGTTGGATCATTAGGCAGATGCAAAGTTTTGATCCTTCCAGCACACTTTTCCTTCAACTGTTTCTCAGAACTCAAATTGAAACACTGTTGTAAGTCGAGCGATTCTAAATCGGGACAGCCATCTAAAATGGCCTGCAAGCCCTTGTCTGTTAGGCCATTGCCAAATATCTGAAGGTAACGTAACTTGGGCATACTTTCAGCAATAGCAAGGGCTTGCTCGTCACTGACCATACTTCGTCCTCTCTTAAACTTTTGGTTCAGTTTCAGCGATTTCAAAAGAGGGCAACACCGTCCAACAGTTATGAAAGTTTCCGATTTCCTAATATATGAACAGAGAGTTATTTCAAGATGCTCCAACAATGGAAGTTTTGTAACTAGTTCAGTTCATGCCTCATCTGTGAGGTCATGGCAAACTGCAATCCCGAGTCTTCTAAGTTGTTGGTTTGATCTACAAACAAGTGAGCAAATAGAAAGAAACATCAATCATAATCACTGAAATATGAAAACTCATGAACGTGAGATTGGAAAGTTATATTAGTAAACACACAATACACCATCAAAGAAGCCAACAGAGTAATAGCTCAACTGGCATCAATGCTCACCTAATGACTTAGAGGTCTTGAGTTCGAGTCTCCCACACCCCCAATTATTGTAATCTCAAAGAAAATACACCATCAGAGAAAACTTGTCCATAAGAAAAAGACACCAAACCTATTGCTATTACTAAACTCACTACACCATCTTTTAATAACCCTTAAGTCGGGGCTTTGCTCCCCTATATATAAGAGAGACTCCAAATCCTTACCAATGAGGTCACCAATGGGCCCCACTACACTGATTCTAAGAATGGTTCAAAGTTCTAGTTTGATCTCTAAAGAAGAAACCACTTCGGTCTTAGTTGCAAAAAGTCAAATAACATCTTTCTTTCTTTTTTGAAACAAGGGTAACCACGCCCGTCCCTAGGCCAAGCATCGATAGACATTAAAGGAATGGAGACACGAGAGGTGTCTACAAATTAATATTACAGGCGAGTTTCGAACTCGAGACCTTGAGGGGAACACACATTCAAACCTCAAGTCTTCAACCAACTGTGTCATCTCTTAGGTGACTTACATTTTAATGTTAGTGTATGATGGAAACGGACTATCGCTGATTTGTATTGCATGGCGTTGAGGAAATAAGCAGTTTTTTATTCTAAGAACATAAATGGAAGATTTTTTTTTTTTTTGATGTCCGTGACTGTCCGGGCCAGCTTGCGTGCACAAGCGCATCTCGACTAATGTCACGAGGCATACCGCCTGACCCTACAACATTTGGATGTCAAGGAAACCCGTAAGTATTAATTTAAAATTAATTCCTAGGTAGGTGGCCGGTGGCCACCATGAGATTTAAACTCATCACTTTATGCACCCTAAGGTCATCTATGACCAATTGGGCTACCCCATGATGGTTTAAATGGAAGATTATAAATCATAAAGACTAGAACAAAACAAACAAACATTATCAAAATTAAGTTTAAAAACAGCCGGTTTAAGACCATAACCAGGCTGATTTCCTAGCTATCACAGCAACTACAATGTTATAACCTGATATAGCTAGAACAGAACAAACAATGTCAAACATAAAGAATAGAACAAAACAAACAATATCAAACATTGGCAAACTTAAATTCAAAAACAGCCAGATCAAGAACAGAACCATGAAGATTTCCTAACTATACCTAAAAGTCAATAATCTTGAAGCTACTACACGAATTTACGCTTGTTCGAAGGAATCACACATAGAACAAGAACAAGATCAAGAACAAGAACATACTTCTGGACGACGTATTCGAGCAATTCAACATCGCCAAAATACTGAATGTTGACGTCGATCACTTGGCCAAGACTGCGATCAAGAGCACGCCGAAATATAGACTCCAACTCCATCTCATCCGAAAATCCGTCGTTTTGCAAATCGATCACACGCCACAAGTGAGGCTGCTTGCGGATCTTGTACCAGGAAGAGCAAACGAATTGGGCGCTGGTGAGGATTTTAATGGCGCCTAACTCATCAGAATCAGGGACCACAATTCCGGAGGCAGATCAAGCCAGTTCCTCGCTGCTTTTTTCGACTCAGTGTTTGCCATGGAAGAACAAACGTTTCACTTCATCAGAATCACAGTCAGTTCCTCGCTGCTTTTTGAGATTGAATTTGCGTTTTGGGATCAATTTCGGAGGAACTTCAAAGAAACTTGGAAATGGAGAAACGATCCTGCACTAGGATTATTTTAATTTTTTTATATATATATAGTGGTTATATATATTTACAGGAATTTGTCCCCTATTTTCAGGTAGTTGGTCTGAATGAAACCAAAATTAACTATACAAATATTTATACCCACAAGAAGCCAAACTCGAACTCTAATGGAACTTGTATGAGTTAGTAACAAAGATATTATGGGCTTGATTTCCTATCGTTGAATTTTCTATTCTAAATTTATTAGGACATATTTGGTTTTGTGTATACTCAGTGGAAGCGGAAGAATTGAGTGGTTTGAATGTAATATTTAAATGAGTAGTTGGAGAAAAATCTTGTTTGAATAAGATAATTTGTAAGAGTGTTGCAGAAAAAACTCGATTGAATAAAGTTGTTTGTAGTTAAGATTACACTAAAACCTTGTTTGGAGATGCGGATGTAAGTTAAAGAAAAATGTTGTTTTGGAAGAACCGTCCTAAAAAAAAACTTTATTTGGAATACAAATTAGAATGAACAAACATGAGGTAAATTGCATCTCATATATTTTCCCCCAACTTTCCCCTTATTCATGAGCATGCCCTTAGGCCTTAGGAAGAATCACTCAACCATGACCTCTTACATTCATAGGCTCAAATAACTGTGGCTACGTTAATATTTAATTCTCTTCTTATACTTGATCGGTAATTTTAGAGTGTAATACAAATATCACATTCACTCTGTCTATCAAGGCGAGGCGAAAGAAACAATAGGATTTCAACAACACTCGAGCGGCGTATAACACTATTGTTGAAGCTTCTATACACACGTTGGAGTCCTTTTGCAACTATGACCTGTCCTTTTTACTTGTCCATTGGCAATGCTTTATGTAACTTTTATCGATAGACTTTTTGTAATTTTTCAATCATCAATGAATGTTTTATGTTTCTTATAAAAAAAAACATTTGCCTATCTATATAATAGGTGTGATAAAAGTAGATCAGTTCTTAGCCAAAACTTAAATCAAATCAATATATAAATGGACAAGTTCAAACAATACTGGAAATATGGATATTTAAACAAACTTTTTGGGACACTCGATCTCAAGACCTATAAATGTTGGCTTTGAGAAAGATTCCGTTTCAAAACCTGTAATATCAAAACGATTGTTAGAGTTACTCTAATTAATCCCATAAAAACCTCGCTAATCATCATAGTTGGAGGAACTAGTACCACCGAGAAAAATTAAGATAGTTGACAAACTTTGAAAAAGGCCTAAACTTTCACATTTTTCATTTGTCATTAACTTTACACAAATATACGTACATAGTAAACAAAAACAAAATATAAAATCTCAGATAATCTCCTAGCAAATCTTACATAATATTTAACACTTCCTGTAGTTCTTAACAATGTTATCCATCATTACATACAATGATCCAAAACATAATTAGGGTCATTAATAATTCAAACAACCACAGGAAAGAGGCATATATAAAGTTTTGATCCTTTCAGCACATTTTTGTCTCAATTGTCCCTCGAATTTCAAATTGAAACAACGATTCAAGTTGAGACATTCCAATTCGGGACAACCATTTAGAATGGCCTGCAAGCCTCTGTCCGTTAGGGTATTGCCAATTATCCGAAGGCAACGTAACTTAGGCATAGTTTCAGCAATAGCAAGGGCTTCCATGTCATGTCCCATCTGTTGTCCATACCATAAATTTTCGTACAGTTCCAGAGTTTTCAAAATAGGGCAACAACGTCCAATTGTTTTCAAACTTTCCACATTAATTGAACATAAAGTTATTTCAAGATTTTCCAACAATGGAAGTTTTGAAACTGCTTCAACCAGTCCCTCGTCTGAGATGTCATCGCAACCTGCAATACTCAGTCTTTTGAGTTGTTGGTTTGATCTGCAACCAAGTAGATATATATAGAAAGAAACATAAATATCAAAGAAATATGAAACTCTTGAAAATAAAATTTGAGAATGAAAACTTATATTTGTGAGTGTGAAGGCCTTTTTCTGCTGGCAACTATTCTAAGAGAATAAGCCACCTGACCCTACTTCATTTAGATGTCAATAAAACTAGTAGAAAACTAATTCTTAGGCACTTAGCCACTATCGATTGAACTTACAACATTTTGGTTCTCCAAGGCCCTATTGACTCTACTAGGCCAACCCACGGTTGAGAATAGAAAGTTATATTACTAAACACATGGACACCATCAGAGAAAACTTGTCAATAAGATAATCACCTCAGTCTTAGTTGCTAAAAGTCAGAATTACATCTATATGCTAAGTACCCTTACATGGACCATCACTGACTTGTGGATGATCTGATACTGGGTATGGAAATGGTCTATCTCTGATTTGTATCACATCACATTAAGGAAAGAAGCAAAATTTATTCAAATATCATAACAGAGATATAGACTATTTTCAAATCCATACTCAAATGTTGTTGAATTAAAAAGAAAAAACAGGAATAATAAAACAAAAATCAGAGGTACACTACCGAACATCGGCAAAATTAATTTTAAACCGTGAGTTCAAAAACAGAACGAGGCTGATTTCATAACAATCACAGCAACTACCAAAGGTTTTAAACCTATTTATAAACAACCACAGCAACTACCAAAGGTTTTAAGCTGATTTATCAACAATCACAGCAACTACAAAAGGTTTGTAGCTGATTTATAAACAATCACAGCAAATGAATCAGTGGCGCAATGACTTCATTGTTTGGTTGTAAACGAGTACAATGTCAGCATCATAGGTTTGATCCCAAGAATTGTTACTTATCCCTCTTCTCAAAAAATAAAAATAAAAAATCACAGCAACTACCAAAGGTTTTAAGCTGATTTATAAACAATCACAGCAAATGAATCAATCAGTGGCACAATGACTTCATTGTTTGGTTGTAAATCAGTATAACGCCAACATCATAGGTTCGATCCCAAGAATTGTTACTTATCCGCCTTCTCAAAAAATAAAAATAAAAAATCACAGCAACTACCAAAGGTTTTAAGCTAATTTATAAACAGTCACGCAACTACCAACGATTAGAAGCAGATTACTCCCTATCTAGAACAAGACAAGCAACCTAAAAAGAAAGTAACGAATAATGAAGCTACCGCATGAATCTATGCTCGCATGCATTGAAAGTACAGAATTGAGAACAAGAACATACTCGAGCGCGATGTATTGGAGCAAGGTATCAGTGCCAAAGAAAGCAATGGCGATGTCGACGACTTGGCCGCAACTGCGATGAACAGCGGCGAAGCACATACCCTCCAAATCCTTCTCCATGTGTTGCAAGTAATCAAAGCTATGCATATCGATCACACGCCACAAGTGAGGCTGCTTGCAGATCTTGTACCAGGAAGAGCAAACGTGTTGGACGCTGGAGAGGATTTCAACGGCGTTTAGCTTCATCAGAATCATGGACAACACTTCTGGAGGCAGATCAAGCCAGTTCCTCTCTGAATTTTCCGAGTGAAACGTGCGGTTTCGTCGCTTTTCCGGCCAAATCATGGTGTCCGCTCTCGATCGCTTATTCAGCCGCTTCATAGGGTTTGCTGGATTTGAGATGAATTTCGGAGAGAGTTCAAAGAAACGTAAAAATGGAGAAGACAATCGTGAACTAGGGTTTGGTCCTCCACGACGAATGATCGTATTGTATCAGGGGAGTTTTTTTTTTTTTTTTAATAGTAAAACATTAAAAGAAAAAAAATTAATGTATAACAAAAATTGGTTACAAAATTACATTTATAATACAAAACTAAAAATAATTGCACATATACCAAAAAAATTAAAAATAGTCGAGTGATTGAGTTCAACCACTAGTTATTGATTGAACTCAATTAATTAAGCTCAATTACTTAACAAATTGACTGAGACTAGTTATTGATTGAGTTGAATCACTCAAAATGGTATAAACGAATTTTTGATAGAAATGTGGTATAGTTTTAATAGATGATCCCAAAATTGGTATACACAACAAATTTCAAAAAAAAAATGTACTTTATAATTTATATTGCCTTCTTATTTGTATATTTTTCAACTGTTCTTTTTTTTCAGTATATATACTAAATCTCACCTTAAAAAAAATGTATATAGTACTTCTAAGTTCGATATGATATTTGGGAATATTCAAATCAATTTAAATGTTTTTCGACTGTTTTTATTGAACAAGTGATAACTATGTCAACTGAAGGGTCGTCGATTTTGATTTTTATGGTTTGACGTTAATTCATTGTTTGGTTCATAGGTTCAGTTATATTCATATGAACAAATAACAAGTTTATTGGTAAGTTAGTCAAAATATATTTTTTAACCATCATAAAGAGTTGTTTGTTTGACGTATTTAAGCGAGTTTTTACAACTCCTCATTTTTTATTTTAAATATAACTTTCGTTTTTAACCCTTCATTTTTAATCATTCATTTATAACCACTCAATCATTTTTAATCACTCATTTTTAATCATTTCTTTCAAATCAATCAAAATAACTAATTTTTAATAATTTTTTTCTAACTACTATTTTAAATCTACATCTAAATAAGGTTTTGATCTAACTCCTTTTACTACATCCAACCAGATTTTTGCTACAACTCTCACTTTTTTAACTAATCAATATAACTCTTTAATATCAATCCTTAAGCTATATCCTACCTAAATATATCAAACAAACACCCCCTTAAGTGCTTATGAATGAAGGATCTCGAAACACTTGCTTGTAAAACTAATTGTTCATAATAATCGAGTTTTACCTGAGTTAACCTAGATATACCAACAATAATATTTCATCAACTTAAAAAATTGGGGGTTCTTTTTTTTCTTCTTCAGATTGAAGATTACCAGTAACATTAATTAAAAATCATATGATATTTAGATTGAAAACTACTGATAGAATTGGTTGAAGATTATAAAATTTTAGCCAACAAATTAAATTATACCTAAATATGTCAAACAACAGCCCCTAACATCGGTTGGTGGTACTAATGAAACCATCCCATTTTAATTTTTTGGTTATTTTACTTTGCTTTCTCCATTTTTTCTCACTCCAAAATTGTATTCTAAAAAGTTGTTATTAATATCGAATGGGTGAGTGACAGAACAATTTTATTATTTGGTTGTAAATCAAATCAACACCATCGTCACATATTCGATAATCAGTATTTGTAATCCCTTCGATATTAATAACAACTTTTTATAATACCTTTTCGTAACCAATGAGGGATGAAGGTTATAAATACCAATTCCAAGAAAGATAGACACCATTATTATTCTTGTTGGAACATTATTATTTTGTTTTTTTTTTGGGTTATTATACATGCAAATCCCCTATTTGTATAAGTTCTCAAAAATTAAAATTGGCGGTTGACTATGTCGTCGCGGAGTGGGCTCTCCCCTTTGAAGCAAGTTCTAATGCGCTCAAGCCAACCAACAACATTCCCAGAAAATCACCTTTCATTCATTCTCAGAAGATGCATCTCTCTCTTACTCCTCTCCGGATCTTCCCAATCGAAGCTGAAGCGAATCCACGCTTTCTCCATCAAACATGGCGTCCCGCCCTCAAATCCCGACTTCAACAAGCACCTCATCTTCGCCCTGGTCTCAATTTCAGCTCCCATGTCTTACCCGACCCGAATTTTCCACCAGATTCAAGCCCCCAATGTCTTCACGTGGAACACCATGATCAGAGGATTTGCCGAGAGCGAGAATCCCAGCCCGGCCGTGGAGTTGTATTCACAAATGCATTCGGCGTCTTTGATTTGTCCAGATACGCATACTTTTCCCTTCCTGTTTAAGGCTATTTCTAAGTTGATGGATGTTAGATTAGGTGAAATGGTTCATTCGGTTGTTGTTAGAAATGGGTTTGATTCGTTGCTTTTTGTTGAGAATTCGTTGGTTCATATGTACTCTGTTTTTGGGTTTGCTGAGAGTGCGTACAAGGTGTTTGAGTTTATGTCTGAGAGAGATCTTGTGGCTTGGAACTCTGTTATTAATGGGTTTGCTCTTAATGGAATGGCTAATGAAGCTTTGACCCTTTATAGGGAAATGGGGGTTGAGGGTGTGGAGCCTGATGGGTTCACTATGGTTAGTTTGTTGTCGGCTTGTGTCGAGCTCGGGGCACTGGCATTGGGGGAGAGGGTTCATGTTTATATGGTGAAGGTTGGTTTAGTGCAGAATCTACATGCTAGCAATGCCCTTCTTGATCTCTATTCCAAATGTGGGAATATTAGAGATGCACTGAAGGTGTTTGATGAAATGGAAGAAAGGACTGTGGTTTCTTGGACTTCTCTTATTGTTGGGTTGGCTGTTAATGGGTTGGGAAATGAAGCTCTTGAGCTGTTTGGGGAGTTGGAAAGGAAGGGGCTGAAGCCTAGTGAGATTACATTTGTTGGAGTTTTGTATGCTTGTAGCCATTGTGGGATGGTCGATGAAGGCTTCAATTACTTTAAAAAGATGAAAGAAGAGTATGGCATCTTGCCAAGAATTGAGCACCATGGCTGTATTGTTGATTTGCTGTGTAGGGCAGGTAAGGTTGGAGATGCTTATGAGTATATTCGAAACATGTCGGTCCCACCCAATGCAGTCATTTGGCGGACATTATTAGGAGCTTGCACAATCCATGGGCATTTGGAACTTGGTGAGGTTGCAAGAGCTGAAATCCTACGCTTGGAACCGAAGCATTGTGGTGACTTTGTACTTCTCTCGAATCTTTATGCATCGGAGCGTCGTTGGATGGATGTTCAAAACGTGAGGAGGACGATGCTTATGAAGGGAGTGAAGAAAACTCCAGGGTATAGCCTTGTCGAGTTGAAAAACCGTGTTTATGAATTTATCATGGGTGATAGATCTCATCCTCACGTTGAGGAGACATATGCAATGCTTGGGAAGATCAGGGAGCTGTTGAAAATCGAAGGATACGTTCCTCGCACGGTTAATGTTCTTGCAGATATAGAAGAGGAAGAAAAGGAGACGGCTTTGTCTCATCACACAGAGAAAGTTGCAATTGCTTTTATGTTGGTTAACACCCCTCCAAGAACTCCAATCAGAATCATGAAAAATTTGAGAGTTTGTGCAGATTGTCATCTGGCAATCAAACTCATATCCAAGGTTTTCGAACGAGAGATCATCGTAAGAGATCGTAGTAGATTTCATCATTTTAAAGACGGTTCATGCTCTTGTAAAGACTATTGGTAATCTTAGTAGGGTCTGTTTGTAATTTTATAAGGTGAAAGATGATTCTTCATTGGTATGATCGAGCTTCGACTAAATACGTCGTGTTGGAGGTTAATAAGTTGTGTTTGAAACTAATTTTGATAATTTATCTATTGATTAGAGTTTTTGGTGGTTAGGTCTAAAGGCACCCTAAATAGAAATTGCAGAGCTTTCTAAGAACAAATGAACAATGCTCTTAAAAAAGTGATTTTAAGATGATAAATATATAGATGTAATCTTGTGTAATTTGTTTATTTGTCTGTACTGGATGAAATTTCTTAGGCCCCGTTTGATAATCATTTGGTTTTTTGTTTTTGGTTTTTCAAATTTAAGCCTATTTACTCTCAATTTTCCTACAATTTGTTTCATCTTTTCTACCATGTATACATCTTTCTTTAAGAAAGTAGGAGAATACTAACCAACTTTTAAAAACAAAAACAAACTTTGGGAAGCTACTTTTTTT
>JBBMEF010009931.1:0-22467 GCA_037832685.1 Sicyos baderoa | reverse complement strand
TGTGTAAATATCGCCCTCGTTCCATATGTCATTAAAGAAAACAGAATTGATGTAGTTGTCATTAAACTTTAAACTCGAAGTAGTGAGAAAATGATAGAGAACAAAATTTGGTAGAAGGTAAAAATGATAAATGAAAAGATGAACCCATAACACTATAAGGAGAAAACAAATTAATTGTGAAAATGTAAATTAAAATGTGGGATTTTAGCTTGACCAAGTAGTAAGGCTAAAAGTGTGGGATTTTAGGTTTAACCAATTTTTAATCTTTTTTTTTATTTTTTTTTGGCAGTTAACCTACCCTCCCTAAATGAGGGGTTATATATTGTATTTACTTTTTAAATAAGTCAAAATAAGAGAAGGGTAAACTAGGTAGGATTATTTTATCTCTCTTCATTAAAAGGTAATAAAGGACACGACTCTTAATTATTTTCCTATTTAGACAATTTGTCTAATATTTTCTCAAAAGTAGACATTTTGTAAATTTTCCAAAAAATTAGTGGGTAGGAAAAAACAAAATTCTGACCAGGCGCAAGACAACCGACTGAACAAACATAGTACTAATTTGTATGATTGGATCAAGACGCCTAAATGAATTGTCCATGTTTTTTCTATAATTGTTCTAAACTTTAAATTATTAAAACAAAATGGTGGATATTAGCATCTCTCTCAAAAGATATTTTACTCAAAGTTTTAATTAACTTTGGAAGAATGTAAGTTTAGATATATCTAGTTTGATTGAATGAGTCGATAACGAGATTGATTATCTAGTATGGTAATCCTTGGAATCGGCAATATAATTCTCCATCCCCCAATTTATATTAAAAAAAAAAAAGTAGAAAATTGAGTTTATTGAGCTGTTGGGACAAATAAATGGTTTGTAAGACAGTTATGTAGCTGAAGATATAGATTTTAAACCCTTACGGTATGCTTGTTTAATTACTTTTTAAGTGAGGTCAAAGAAAGAAATGAGGGGAAAATGTGCGTTCCACATAATGTGAGGATATCTCATATACGGTAGGTGGACTATTTTTTTCATTATTAATTGATTTTGAGATGAATGTTTATTATTATTATATAACTCGTCTTGAGAATAATTCTCTTACTTAAGTTTGGGTCATCGACAATCATTTCTCTCATAATAACTATTAATATCATTTTCTCAAAAAAAAAAAAAAACTATTAATATCCTTTCATAATCATATTCCCTCACAACCCGATATTCATCATCTCCATAATCATTATTCATTTCTCTCATAATCAATATTTTATTTTTCTTAATCATTATTATTCCATTCACATATCTCAATCATAAATAATCAATCTTCGAATAATTTTTCCCTTCTTTTTTATTACCATATCTTTGGTAATCATTTATTTTTCTTTTATTTTTATATTCATAATTGTACTAGTCAGCTTTTCCGCACCTGATTATTGTCACAGGACATACCAACTTATCCACAATATTTATGGATGTCAAGAAAATTAATTTTTAAATAGATAGTCATTATAGTAATCATTTATTTCAATTGCCACAAACGCACTTTAAACATCAAAACTTGAACGTGTAGTTAGGTCACACACACACTTCCGAACACACGAAAACCATCAATAGCATCAATAATTCATTAATTTTTGTTCACACTAAACTAAATACATCATTTTTAGTAAGTTAAGTTGTCAACAATAGAAAATTCTCCAAAAGGATTAGAACCTAGAATAATTGAGAGAAGCCCACAAGATTTTATTTCTCTATTTGGGCATTGATTAGTAAGAAAGAGTGGTTGGACACTTGAAAGGTGTGTACAAAAGCAGGCATCAAATCAAACTTTATAGTGACAGCTAAGGCAATGACCCCAAAAAAAAAATATGATAGGCAAATGAAATTCAACAAAGACAAAATTTGATTAGCTCAAAGTGTCTGCACTGTGCCATTTGATGATAGACACAAAATAGGCTTTGAAAGAGACAGCCCCCTTCTTCTTTCAAGCAATATCTCATTTCCATTTGTCAAAATTGTTTGTCTTTTCATTAGGGTTTAGAGGCTAATGATCTAATCTTCTTCTTATTTCATATCCTAGCCATGGTTTTTGTCACCAGATATTGTCTCTTCCAATAATCCAACACCTATTTAATTACTTGCCCATCAATGTTTAAAGAATCATTTTGGTTTGTTCAAATCTCACATGTGAAGTTTCAAAATGTTTTTGTGAAAACTTCCATAAAAATCTTTATAACAACCTTCATAAAACTATTTAAGTATAATATTACTTCTAGTTCAACCACTACTAACTATTCAATTTAATCGAGTATTTCCTGCTATAATATTACTCATTATTTCTCAATCTAAACGTGAATCTGTGTAATAACTATTCAAAATGTTTACTTTTTCTATTTAAACTTATAGTATCTCGCGTTGAACTTTCTTTTTTTTTAGTATAACAGATTCGAACATCTAACCTTTAATCATAATTTTCTTTATATTATTCTCAAATTGACACATTAAGCCTTAAAAATAAATGCAGAAGTTCGAACCCAAAAAATCTAGTACATAATCAGTATATTAGATCTTTAATTGCTCCAATAATTCCATCAAATTAATTCTAGCTTCAATATTGGTTTTTTTTAAAGCTCTTTATTACACATAGTATTAAAATTTCATAAATTTATAAGAGGCATTAAACTCATAGCTTTGTTTACTAATAATTGTATTTTTTTTTATTAAACCAAACATAAATTTTGGCACCTGGAAAAACTCTCATTTAAGCTCATTTATTAGGTTTCTACCATATCCACCAGATGGCTAAAGCAGTAGCTGCAGAAATGAGAAGCCAACATGAGCATAGCTCTACCAACCTCTTGTTAACCTAATAACCATAAAGTTACGGGTTTAAATTCTCACGTTGTTGTATCAAAAAATAAAAAGCTGGAGGAAATAAGAATGTTGAAGCATTCAAAGCAACCGATCCACTCGCATATTCCTACTGTAAACCTCAATAAATGTATGTATTATTTTTTTAAAAAAAAGGAATAATAATTTGGTTTTTATTTCTTATTTTTCAAAATTAAACTTACTTTTTCACCATCAAACTCATTTTGATATTTTAAAGAAAAGATTTAAATTCATAGTCAAAATCTAAAAGAAAAAAATAAAATAATCAAACCTACCTAAATTTGTATCAACACTTGATTATGTTATTGCAAGCGTAAGCATAATTCAGTTAATTTCTAAGCATTAGTTACTATTTTTCATGCATTTAACAATTTTCATTCTATTGTATTATACCGTAAAAATAACATTTTATAATCATAAAAAATATGGATAAAATCTTTTTATTTATATATATATATAATGGATTAATAATATTGGGTAGCCAACAAGAACAGTAATTAAAGTGACATCAACGTAAACCTAATGACTTAGAGATCTTAGGTTCGAATCTTCTCCACTCTAAATTATTGTAATCTAAGTTGAATGGGAAGTCATTAACTATTAAATCGTGGGATGAAGTTTTTTAGGCCTCGTTTGATAATTATTTTATTTTGTATTTTTTAAATTTAAGCTTATTTTTACTCAAAAATCTTACCACATGTTTCATATCTCCTACAATATATTCATCTTTCCTTAAACAAAATATATAGATGCTAATCAACTTTGAAAAACAAAACAAACTTTTGGAAGCTACTTTTTTTTGTTTCCAAATTTTGGTTTGGTTTCTACAAATATAAATAAGATGTAGATATCTAAGCCCCCATTTGATAACCATTTGGTTTCTTGTTTTTGGTTTTTCAAATTTAAGCATATTCTCTCCCAAATTTCCTACAATGTGCTTCATCCTTCCTACCATGTATACATAGTTTCTTAAGAAGGTAGGAGAAGACCAACCAACTTTTAAAAACAAAAAAAAGTAGCTTCCCAAAGTTTATTTTTGTTTTTAAAAGTTGGTTAGTATTCTCCTAAAAGAAAGATGGATAAATGATAGGAATGATGGAGCACGTTGTAGGAAATTTGAGAGAAAATAGGCTTAAATTTGAAAAACCAAAAACAAGAAACCAAATGGTTATCAAACGGGCCTAAGTAACAAAAAACATATAGTAAGATAATTGTGTAGAATTAAATTTCAAAAAAAAAAAAAACCAAATAACTATCGGAATCTTAGAGATTTGTTTTTTCTTTTAATCACAAATCTAAATATAATGTTGTTAAATTATATTTGTGTTGGCTAAATGAACATTTGCAATTAAATCCCTATAGTTTTAAATTATTGAATTTAGACCAACCTATCATTAAAAGTTTTATCAAAACTGAACACGATTGGTCCACCTGTCTTTAATTGGTTCATTCAATTGGTTGAATTTCCAGTAGCCCACCAGCCTTTCATTTGATTTCCCAATAGGGATTACGGCGAATCCCCAGTAGCTTCATTGAAAACACTTAATTTCCTCTTAAATAAAACACTTGACTTTGGATTATCAAATAAATTATTATGAATGTCAGAAATATCACCAAATGCGTTAATACTGCAATAATTTTATTGTTTAATTGTATAGTAGTTTAACATCAATATCACATGTTCGAATTCAAGAATCAGTATATCTCCTTCTTTTAATAGAAATCGAAGGGTTTGATTTCTGAAATTAATATTTACAATCATTTTAAACTCATTATCTTTTAGCCCTCAACATCACCTCAAAAATTTCACTCAAAGTAAACCTAAACTTCACCTCATTTTTTTTAGGTCAATAATAATTTGGGTTTGTTGGCAAAACTTATTTTCAATAATAAATTTTACTTAATACTCCTATATTTCAGTACTCTTTCTCCTCTTGGTAAGAAAAAAGCTAGTTTTTTAGCACTACATGACTTTCTCTTTTGGCTTCGAAGTCCATTAAAATAATCTTGATCTACTTTTTTTCTTTGATCTTGATTTAGCTTTCTCCTTCTTCATTCCTCTTGTGGGTTCTTTTTGTTTTTGTATTTTCCCAAAAAAGATTTGATCTTTTTTTCCTTCTTTTTCTCCATTGGTGCTGAAGCCAACTGAGCAAAAACAGTAGTGCAATTGGCAGGCTATACACAGTTGCATATAATTCTTAAATAGTGTTTGTGGACTGAGATTCATTCAACTACGTGGCTCAATTTCAGCCTCTTATTCCAGAATCTCTCAAATTAGCCTCCAAGTCCAAACCCCCTTTATGTAAATAATTGTGACCTCATTCACTCTAATTGGGCTCTCTGCATTTCTTTTCCTCTAATCCTTGTTTCTTCCTCTGTTATTCATCCTTGCTTCTTCATTTTTCTTGAGCAACTTGGTTTTCACTGGGTTTGGACTCATTTTTTGCTTGAAAAAAGCTCTTTTTAATGGATTTGAGGGATTTGAGGTATGTGGGTCTCCTTAGATTTTTGTTTACTCTGATGGGTATCTCTCAATTTTTGCTGTTTTTGTTGTTCATCATCCTTCAGTAAAGGGAATTTGAACTTTTGAAGTGTTTGTATTGGTTTGATTGTGTACTTAGTTTGTGATTGCTGCTTCTCTTTGGGGGACAGTTGTTGGATTCTGATAAATTGAGTTTGAAACTGAATGCTTTTTGACAGTCACTCAACTGGAAATGAATTAACATGCATTATCCTAGCACATGATCTTGTTATTATTCCAGTTTGTTTGCTTAGCTCTTTTTCTATAGCTGCAACTGACATATGAATCCAGAAAGCCAAACATGTTGGTTCTTTTCTGGCCAACTTTTTGAAAATGGGACTGTTAAAATTGTCCATTTACATCTCATCCAAGTTACTTGTTCTTTTTACTGATTAATAGGGGTTTTCATCTTTTTGGAGTTTTCTTTCTTGTCTTTATGTATGTGGTAAATAATGTGTGTACTCACTCATATATGGATATTTAAACTTATTCTATATCTACATAGTTTTTTTTTCTTCTAAATTTTATGTGAAGATTGCCGACAGTACAGTAAATCTAGCTCAGTATTCTCTTTTAATGTGACTGTGAAATCATAGATCACGACCAAATACAAAATATCATATTCCTTCAGTTTGTAAATCCGAAGCTGTCATTCTTAGTGTTATTAAGACTTTTAATTTACAGTGTAGGTAAATTCACATGGATTAGCATAGCCTAGTTGTCAAATAAGATCTAAGAGTTTTTTTGTTTTTTTTGAGTACATATCGGGGGGGAAAAGGGATAAATACCAATTTTCGAAATCAAATTTGTGACGTCGGTGTTGAACTAGTTTACAACTAAACAATGAAACATGTGACATTGTTAAACTAGATTTAAGGGTTATAAGAGGCTATGAATTCAATTAATTATGATGTCCACCTAAGTAGAAATTAATATCCTAGAGGCTTCTTTGACATCAAATGTTGTAGGGTCAACCATCTCGTGAGAATAGTTTACTATTTAGGTGCACATGAGTTGGTCCAGACACTCACGGATATCATAAAAAAGAAGAGAATTACAGCGTAGGTAAGGATATGTAGTTGCTCCAACGTAGTAGTGAAATTTTCAGGCTCAAACATTCATTTAGAGACATTTTTTTGCACGATCTTCTCTTTCTAGATGTTTGAAAGGCCTTTACAAAATTATGGTCAAACTAAAGAGCCTGTGGAGCCTGAAAGGTCCCCATGTGTAAATTTAGGGTATATGATGTTGTTTGTTTTCTTTTTCTCTCTTCCTGTTTCTTGATTTTTATAGTCCTCATCATAGCTTACTAGACCTGAGAGTATTGTGACAACTTGATTGACTAAGCACATGTGAAAATTGAATGGTTTCTTCATCTGTTGGCATCTCATAACCTACACTTCTATTTTGACAACGTGTCCGTGTCGGAGGTAAAAACTAAAATTTGGATATTGTTAAGGGTAGGCTTATAAATTCTTAGGCTTACAAAATTTTGTTGTGTGCTTTTGGTAGGCGTTTAAAGAGGTGTGAAATTTTGTTTTTTATTGGATTTTAATGGACTCATATAGTCATATAACTAAATACATGGGTTAAGTTCAAAGGCTAATTGAATCTTCATAGTTAGTAAAAAAACTAAAATATTTTTAATTTAATCTTTTAATAGTATATCATAAAAAATAATGATAATAATAAATAACGCGTCCTCGTCGTATCCATGTCCTGCATTTTCAAATAATGGCGTGTCTACGTGTCCGTGTCGTGTCTGTATCTCGTGTCCGTACTTCTTAGCTTATACAATAGTTTTTTATCCTTGAAATTCATCATAACCTTTATCTTGAGCTCTAAACTGGTTTTATACGTCAACAAGAGTAATAGCTCAACTGACATAAGTGTGTGCTTTTAAATTTGATTCCTCCGCCTCCATTGGTTGTTGAACTTAAAGTAATGCTTTTATATACCGGTTTGAGAGGAAGGAATTTTTCGAGCATCCTTTGCTGCAAGTGTCACACTATCACCTTGCTTCAAAAGGGGACTTAGGAATGCTTTTAATTATTGGTTTGTTTCTTGATAACATGCATACACATGTTTGCTTAACTTTCTCCTTTTATGTTATGTGGGATTTATTACCAGTTGTGTAGCCATCCATTTACAGTGCTAGCAATTGTATCAACCCCTAACATTGCATGATAAGCTGAAGGTAGGAGTTTTTTGTTTTTTCTTCTCTGAAAAGAAATAAGGTGCAGCAAAACACATCTAACATGAACAAAAATGGCATTTCAGAACTGACAACTGAGTTATTGCACTGAAGATGAATGGGGACTGTAACCGCATTGAACCGGGGACGGATTTAGGACTCAGCTTGGGCTACACAGACCAATACATTCAGGGAAGATTGACCAACAAATTTGGTGTAGGTGCAAATGCAGGTTTGATGGTGGACATGAAATATGTTACCACTGACTCCCTGTCTGAACTAGTTTGGTCTCCACACAAAGGTTTGAGCCTTAGATGTGCTGATTCCAGCTTCAATAATAGAAAAAGCTCCAACTTGTGGAATGCAGCAGCCAATAACCCAAGTTTAGTAGCTGAGAAGCCTACTTCCAATAATTTACTTGATAATAGAACTACTATTTTGTCACAAGCAGAGAGTCATTTGGCAAGCGATGTACAAACGCATACGCCGGCCATAGGTATATCCATGCACATGATTTGTATTAAGGGGATTTGAATGTATATTACAAAAAAAAAAAAAAATTCCATGTATAGCACAATTTCCAAACTTATTAATTTGTGGTACAAAAATGATTGATTGCACTATTCAATCACTCAAAATCGATAGAAGTCTATCAGTTGATCTGATAGAAATCTAAAGTCTATCAGTTGAACTGATAGAAGTCAAAAGTCTATCAATTGAACGGATAGAAGTGTAATAATGGTGGAATAAGAATTTTGGGCAAAATGTGTTATAAATTAAATTATTTTAAAAAATGTGCTACAGTTGTAATAAAGAGCCAAAAAATATGCTATGGATGGCAAATTCCCTTGTTTTAATGTACAGTATGTGTAAGTTTTGTGAATCTTAGTTGATTTGTAATCTTTTCTGCATATCTTACACTATAGTGTTGTTCAACTATGCAATTATATATTTTTGTTGCTTGAAACTTTTTCCAGTTCTGATGCATGCACTTACCTTTCAGGGGTGGGAAGCTATGCAAATGTAACAATTAGCAGGGCAGAAGTGTCTACTGTATGTTTTAAGCAGGAAGATCTAAAGAAAACTGGTGGAGTGGATATAACTGATGCAGCAAACATTCCAGTTAATGAAGTATTGACAATTGGGAGAAATGATTGCTCATACTTACCAGGTCTGTGACACCACTACAATTTATTTTATGGACCCAAAACATGAATTTCTGACACTTTAGAGTGCATTTAGAGCATCTGTTGGATTATTATTCACGGGGGGTTGTAATATCATTGGAGGTTATAATAACTGTCTTTGGGGTACGAAATATTATAAGGGTTATGATAACCTATGTTTGGGATGCAGGTTATTATATAGTTTTATTATAACATGGCTTATTGCCAACATGAGCAGTTGCTCAGCGGGGCATTAATGTACACCCAAAGACCAAAAAGTTATAGGTTCAAATCCCCATACCCTCAATTATTGTAATCTCAAAAAAATTATAACATGACTTATTATAACAAGGCTGGAAGGTTATTATAGTTGGGATGAGAGGTTATGGTTAACCACGGTTACTATAACACCAATGGTCTAAACGTAAGTTGGATTATAATAACTCACCCTTAAACGGTGGTTCGAAACTCCCTTGATGATAAACTACAGGTGAATTGTTCAGTGTTTGAGGCCCAAACAGTAACATCATGACTCGCTTGATTTTTTTTTTCTTGCTCTCCCCTGGAGCAATTTGCTTCTCCATATAGAAAGTATTTGCATTTGGAAACCGTCTGCTGAAAGGACAAAGTTGTGGGGATTTTGGATGAATAATAAAAAAGGTAAAATATTTCCATCTACATCACAAAATCAAAACTAATTCATTTGTAGCAGAAATATCCAAATTGAATTCTATCACTGGTTGAGTTCTATCAGTGATATAACTCAATCTAGATTGAGTCTACCACTGATAGAAAATTATGTTCTATCACTGGTTGAGTTCTATCACTGATAGAATAGACTCATTCTATCACTGGTTGAGTTCTATTACTGATAGAAAATTATGTGTTATACCTGAATTATTTTAGAAATTGTGCTGCAAATATAATACAAGAGGTAGAATGTGCCTGTTGAGGGTAAATTCTCTAAAGTTGTTCTCTTTTGATTGCACTTATCAAAAAGTTTTTTTTGTTCATGTCAACTGTACCTTAACAAAAAGTTGGTTTTTCTATTTCATCTTCATGTTTGAAATTTTATTGACTTCTTCTCCCTTGCAGCTGAGATGAACAAAATAGACAAAGTATCAAGAAAGCAAGAAGAACCTGAGCTGCATAAAGTGCAACATGAATTGTTAGATTTGGATACTATTGGTGGAGACATAAATGAAGATAGAAATATTTCAACAGGAAAGGATGTTATTCATCCCTTGAATGTGTTTGAGCCTTCTGTCTCTCATCCTACTATTTTGGGGAAATTGGAATCATCTGCAGAAAATGACATACAAATAATAAATGCTAAAAATATAGTGAATGTGATGGATTCTTCCCAAGAGGATGAAAAAGACAATTGCAAAGAAGCTTTTCCAAACAACTGTGATATGCCTTGGGTACAAAGGAAAGGCAAGGAGAAGGCTTTGTCTGATGGTGATGTAAATGTTCATGGGAGAATGTTGAACAATGAAGACAACAGCTATGGAAGTGTCGAAAGTTGTAGCAATGCTTTTCTTTCAACGTCTAAGAGGCGATGGAGCTTCGAACAACCGCTAGTTGTTGGGAACAAGAGAGCCAAAAGGAAAGATGATAATGCTCCTGGTCCATCATCAAACTTTGGTCAAGATAGCTCTTTTATGAATTGGATATCAAACATGACGAAAGGATTCTCCGCGTCGGTACAAGATGAGGCACCTTCTCTTGATCTCACCCTTCCAAAGCCTGGTGTTGAACATGGGAGCTTGAATGAAAAACCTATGAACAAGAAGAGTAATCCTCCTGGGTTCGGTGGCATCGGTTTCCTATCGATATTCCGGTCCATGTATAGTCCAATCATGAAAGGCGAGGATGGAGCGCCTAGTGCAACTTGTCAAGACAAGGAAGAAGAAGAAGCTAAAGAGATTGAAGTGACTAGAAACACTTGTGATCTTAATGCAACTCCAATAGCCTGTTTTGGAGAGCCTGATAACTTTAGGAAACAACTACATCTGAACAATCGACCAACCCTGCCAATACAACTTAAGAATTCACCTGAAATTTCTTGTGGCAATCAGCGAAGTCATAAATCTCGGTCCCACGAGAACTGTAATTCATATAACTCGGCTTTGGATAAGTGCAAGTCAAACAGTATAGAGAATGGTGACTGTGATCTACCATGTGAAAAGACTGGCTTTACTACTGGTAATACAAGTGATCCTCTCAAAAGCTTGTGGATTTCCCGTTACACTGCGAAAATTCCTAGTTTTATGGCAAATCCAGAAACTTTAAACTTAAATATCATGGATGATTCCAAATGTTCCATACACAGTGCTGGACTTATTCCTTGCCCTCAAAATCACAACGATCATCATTCCATGGATGGCTTAGACATTGCTGTTAGTAAGGAACAATACAATACGTCGAATTCCGATGCTTCGTCTAGTCATAAGGAATTCACAAGCCAATATGAGCAGAAATCCATAAGTAAGTTCAAATCTGCTTTACGTTCGCCTAAGCTAAGAAGTCCGGAAGCAATGACATCCGTCTTTGCTAGGAGATTAGGTGCATTCAAACACATCTTACCATCAAATGTGACCCTAAATATAGGTCATGAAACGGTGACCTGTTTCTTTTGTGGCACAAGAGGTCATAATCTGCATAATTGCTCTAAAATTACAGAAAGAGAAATTGAGGAGCTTTCAAGAAATATCAGGTTATGTAAGGAGACACTTGATTCCCCATGTTCATGCATTAGGTGCTTTCAGCTCAATCACTGGGCTGTCGAATGTCCACTCGCTGCCTCGAGAGGTCGTCAGCAGCAATCTGAGTCTCGTGCTGCTTTGGCTGATCGTTATGACTCTGGTGATCTTCAACTTACTTCTGGGATCAGTTTAAGTGCACACACCCAACATGTTGAGGATAGAAAAATGTATGGTACTGAAGGTTCCAATATTAAAACTTATCTTAGACTTGATGGCAAAGTCACTGAAGAGGTGAAGTCTGCAGAAGTATCGACTTCGAAATGTGTTATTCCACGATTTCATGAGAAGACCTCCAATATACCACAAGCAATTTTCAATGCAGTAAAAAAACTCCGACTCACTCGCAGCAATGTTCTTAAGTAAGTAGAAACAAATGTTTATCCTTCATTGCTAATCACATTTTGTTATACTTGTCCATGCATTTATGAGTGTTCTAGCCTTTTTTTTTTATGATCGGAGAACTTCGCTCCTCTAAATCCGAGGGCACCTCTTGTCCCTAGGCTACAACACTGATTAAGAGGAGTGGAGACACAATTGGGAGGTGTCTTCAAATTAATGTCACAAGCGGGTCTCAAACCTTAGTGTTCTAGCTCTGAAACTAAGACATTCACATTTTGCATTTTAGTCTTCTTTTAATATCTTCACAAAGTGAACATGACATATTGAAACAGAGTTAATATGAACTATAAATTATAAATGATTAAACTTATCATTGGTTTGATTACTTTTGCATTATGGTATTCTCAACATGCTGGAGCAAGGTTCTTGCTTACACTTACTTTCTTTTGCTATTTAATGTTCTTCTTGGTCTTGAGTCTTTTGACATGCCCTTTGGAGGATGTTTTGAACTTGGTACTTAAATTCCCAGAATGATCAGACATGGAAACTCATCTTTCCAAAACTGATGTTTTCTTTATTGCATCAACACCAGGTGTATGAATTCCAACATGTCATTGTCACATCTTGACGGTTTTTTCTTGCGTATTCGGCTTGGGAAGTGGGAAGAAGAACTTGGGGGAACTGGGTACCATGTGGCTTGCATAAGGGGTAAAATGCCTATTAATACTTGTTTGGACTTGCTATCATGAACAGTTCACTTGAATCTATTCCAAACTTGCATTGTTATATTGGTTAACTATCAATTCTGTTCTAACATTTTCATTTCCATTGTATTTCCAGGTGTGCAACTTGCAAATAACTCTATTACTGTTTTAGTTCGAGGAGTCGAATGCCAGGTTCGAACCCAGTACATTTCCAACCATGATTTTCTTGAGGTACAAATGTTTTCTATCAACCCTCAAGATAAAAAAAAAACATAAGTTGAGCATTCTTTCATTATTTGTTAGATTTCAAATTGATTTAAATGCTTGTTCATATGATCTGAATTAAGTACTTGGTACTTTGTTTTCTTTTTCAAACATCTCAGATTATGTGCTTTATAGCCTTAATGTTCCTATGTTCAAGTCTCTATACTTTTAAATCTAACTGTAGGGAGACATTTGCTGTTCATGACATAATGTTCCTATGTTTTGTTAGACTTGTTGTTTTGAATCCTAGGGGTTCTACATACCAGTTTTATTTGCATATTAGAAGGTAAAACTGTAAGAAGGGATATGCTCTGTCTACCTGACTTCAATAATAAATGATAATTGCTCAACACTATTCATGGTTTCGATAATTTTAGGCGTCGAAGTTCGATCACTTGTATTGTATCACTTACCCTAATAGTGCTTTGAAAAGTGCAAGGTACACTAAGGCGCAATAGCCTATTTCGAAGGCTTAAGCGTAAGTCACAAAAAAAGTGCAGCTTTTCTTTATATATATATATATATAAACATTTATAAAGAAGAGATTACATCTTTGGAGTTTTAGAATACTATTTTTTATTCTTTTGATATTCGTGATTGTTTGGGCTAGCTTTCGTCCACCTTGACTAATGTCACGGGACATACCGTCTGACTCCTCTCACTTGCAGGATGAGGTGAGGTTATGGTGGTGCTCAGCCTCAAAAGATGGCAAAACAATGCTTCCTCATGCAGCAGATTTGAGAGCCAAAGTGAAAAAGAAAAAAGATTTGGGTCTCTAAACAAAGCACTTACAAAGTAAAGTTTTGTTTGGACAGATTCAGTTTTCTGTTAAAACTGTACATACAAAGAATTACCACCATGCAAGCCCTTACCTACAGCTTCAAATGTCAGTTCAACAGTGTCAAATGTTGTTGTTTGATGAACTTGTAATGTTTTCTTACTGGTTGTTGTTGGTGTGCACATAAAATTATTTAGCTTGAAATAGATACCTATGATATAGTTTTATCATTGATGTTATCTGGTTGGATTTTATGACAGCAGTCTTATTACAACTTTATGTAATTGTTTCTGTTTCTTATGTGATATTGGAGAACAATAGTAATTATTGGTCATAAAGTTAAAAGAGTGATGATGGGACATGAAGTTTCACCACTTTTTCTGATAGCTGAGATGCTTTATTTTTATCACAATCTTAAACTATATAGACTAAGCTTTCATAGTTCTTCTTAGATTGTTTCATAAACTTTGAAAAGTACTATTAATTTGTTAATAAAAGTAATAACTCAACGGTATTAGTATATCTAATGTCTTAGTGGTCTTAGATTCAAACTCATAACATTTTGGTTAATAAGTATAAACTAATGTCGCTCAACTACTACTTTTTTTGGCAAAAAATTATTTTTCTTAAGTTAATACTTATTTGATGACTAATAATAATTCACAAATCAACACCTTTCTTTTTTAAGTTTAGAGATCTATTAAATATAGATTTGAAAATTTAGAACCATATATGTAATTTTACATATTCTAATACAATCAATCCAACATTAACAATCAAATACAGAACATTAACTTCTGTCAAAAAAAAAAAAAAAATACAAAACATTAACTATTTTGCCAACAAGAGTAATGCATACCCCAATGAACGAATTCCCCCATCTCAATTTGTAACTAAAAATATAAACTCATTTCAACAGAAAACGGTGTTAAAGAATCAATATCGTAATTGATTTGTAGTGATTATTTATGATCATTTGTGAAATTTGACTAAGGTTTAGGGTCAAAATTGGAAGTAAAAAAAAATTGAAAGTCTTATTTCTATATTGCCATCCACATCTCCCTCACATCTTTTGTTGTATACAAAAATAATTTAATTAGATTTTCTTTTCTTTTTAATATATATGACTGAGAGATGTCCACGGGGCGGGGGCGGTGAATGCCTTCCCCGTCCCCGTCCCCGCCACCAAAATTGATTCTCGTCCCCGCGAAATTCATTGTTTTTTTTTGCGGGGATCGGGGTGGGGATTCCCCACGGGAAATTAGCGGGGATCGGGTTCCCCGCGGGGAAATATTCCCCGTTCATTTTTTTTCATAAATTGTATTTTTTTTCACTTTTTATTTTTTTTTCTTTTATATCTTATCTTACCTTTATTCAAAATATTTTTTTATAAAGAATTCCATAAATATAATATCAATTTACAACTTTAACAAATAAATTTTCAACAACTTCCCAAATCAAAATAAATAAATTTTCAAAAAAAAATTACTTATTTCTTTCGATAATGTGTAATCAAAATTAAAAAGAAAAAAGAAATTGTTAGTATATATAAAAATATATATTGTTTCTAAAAAAAAAACATATACTAATTTAATAAATTTTCAAAAAAAAAACATAAAATTAATATAAAATTAAAAAATTAAAAAAAAATAATAAAAAAAAATTAAAAAAAACATACTCGGGGCGGGGCGGGGAAACGGGGCGGGGATGGGGACGGTGACCATATTCCTCGTCCTCGTTTAGTTATCGGGGAAAAAATTCGCCTGGCTCACTCCCTATTTCCCCGCTTAATCGGGGATTCACCGTCCCATTCGGGGCGGGGCGGGGAAAATGGACATCTCTTGAGTGTCGTCAGCTTGTGCATACCATAACTAATGTCACGATATATATCTTTGACCCTATAATATTTAGATGTCAAGAAAACTCGTATGAAATTAATTTTTAGGTAGATGAAGATCATATAGCTGAGCACTTTCATACACTTTTTTAATGTAGGACAACCATTTTTAATGTTTTTGTACCAAAATCATTTAAATGTAGGACAACCTTTGTAAATATTTCGTCAAACTTCAACAAAGAAATTAGAACGTGTAGATTGGTTCAATCACGAAATGAAAGATTGATTAAAGAAAAGATGATATTGAGATTTTGAATGCCAAAAATCATAAAGTTTTGCATGTATTCATATTGGGACGAGTTTGTTAGAATTAAGAACAAAGCGTAGCTCGTTGACCCGTTTCATGGGCCGCGTTTGTTTGTAAAATGACCTAATTCACCAAAATAAATTTTACCAACTTTCCTCTATTATATTATAGCTTTCGTTTGTATTGACTCCAATTCTTTTTTTTTTTTTTTTTTTTTTCTAGGAAAGACTTGACGCAATTTCTCAAATTAGTGTTTTTTTTTGTATACTAATTTCTCAAATTAGTGTTAGGTGTGCTTGAAAACATTTTCGAGTTATGGGAAAGATCGGTGTAGTGTTGGTTTGATTGATAGTTCAACTTAACGGTCCTAGATTGAATGTTAAAAATTGACATACGACTCTCATATTAATTGAAAACAATAATACCCTTCTTATATATGATTTGTTGTCTACATTGTGCGAAATTCTCCATAAAAATTTGCAGCGAATGGGGCAGAGATTCACTACGAGTAATTCACGGGATGGGATCCCTACGAAGAATTATTCCTCATTTAATTTTTTTTTTTTTGTGTCTCTCCTCAACAGATCGCTTTGTTTCTCCTTCTATTATACATTCTCAGAACTCCATGTTTTTTCATATCTCCTTCAATTACTTCTTTCTCATTTTCTTTTTCTTCTACACAAATTTGTAAATTATAAATATAAACACAAAGGGCTAATTCTAGCTAATTAATTTTCTTCCCTCACAAAACTTGAAAAATGGAACAAATCCCAGTTTAATAAAAGAATCACAACCGTAGATTAAATTAGAAACTAATTTGCAAAAATGAGGAACAACCATGGGTTAAACTGATGATCTAGGTGAAGGGGAAGCCATGAAAAAGGTTGAAGAAGGAAATCAAAGGAGAGAAAAAGGGGAAGACAAAATGTGGAAAAATGGTAAGAAAGATTTTGAAAAATCACACTATTGAATTAAAAACTTTAAATTTCATATTTTACAAGACGACATAATTGAAATCACAAGTTATTGTTGAGGACAGACATAAAAAATGAGAAATATGAAAGGAGTTCTTTTTCTTTTTTTTCATTACTAAAGATGAAGGAGTTCGGACAAAGTTAAGAAGAGGAGAGATAAATAGATTATATTATTATTTTAATTCATTTTCACCCAAAGTTAACACTTCTCTAACACCAGGGATCATTTTTAAGCTTTATTGATGGTATGTGGACCAATTTTAGATTTTTGAAAGTCTAGAGACCAATATATAATTTCTCCCATAGTCTAGGGACCAAAATAGGAATTTAACCTAAAAAAAAATATTAGATTTTAATTGATAGTTAATTAGGTAAGGAAAATATTTGTCTAAATAAATATTTCTAAAATTTTAAGTATTAAATATATTAAATAAAATTTAAATAAAAAAACCTTATAAACATAAATTGGGCGAAAAACGTGATGAGAAATGTATTCTCTGCCCCTATTAATATTTAGAGAAATTTTTCATCCACACTTACTCTTCTATTCTCCATCTAATCTAGGATTCTGGGCGCCTTATTAGGAGTAGAAACCCTAAGAAAAATGGACATATCTTTTTTTTTTTTTTTAACAAAGAAAAATGGACATATCTAGTCGTGAGAGATTAAAAATTAATATAAAGAGCAACGTGAGCAGTTGTTCAGCAACATTAGTGTATACCTAGCTACTGACCAAGAGATCATAGGTAGAGATGTCCATTTTCCCCGCCCGACCTCGGCCCCGCGAGGACCCGCCCCGAACGGGGCGGTGAATCCCCGATTAAGCGGGAAAATGGGGAGTGAGTGGGGCGAATTTTTTAATCCCTGGTGATTAAACGGGGACGGGGACGGGGAATATGCTCTCCATCCCCGTCCCCGTCCCCGTCCCCATCTCCGTCCCGTTTCCCCGCCCCGCCCCGAATATATGTAAGATGCGGCAGGTATTTCTTTCTTTATTTTTCTTTGTTAAAGACCTATCATTGAACTAACTGATATCTAATCTTAGAATAAGGGGATTAGTGAGGGTCTGTGTGGAGGCTGTGCAACATGGCGGAGATGCGGTTGTGCTTTCTAGTAGTCTTTCTATTTGATTGTTGTGTATATATATTAAATTAGTATATATATATTATTATTATTTATTTTTTTTTATTTTACATATTATCGAAAGAAGTAATTTTTTTAAAAAATTTTAATTATTTTGATTTTGGAAGTTGTTGAAAATTTATTTGTTAAAGTTGTAAATTGATATTATATTTATAGAATTCTTTATAAAAAAATATTTTGAATGAAGGTATGACAAGATATAAAAGAAAAAAAAATAAAAAGTGAAAAAAAATACAATTTATAAAAAAAATTGAACTGGGAATAATTTCCCGTGGGGAACCTGATCCCCACTAATTCCCCGCGGGGAATCCCCGCCCCGATCCCCGCAAAAAGAAATGGTGAATTTCGCAGGGACGGGGATCGATTTTGGTGGCGGGGACGGGGACGGAGAAGGCATTCCTCAGCCCCGCCCCACCCCGTGGACATCTCTAATCATGGGTTCGATTCTCCCACACTGATGTATTTTCAAAAAAAAAAAAAAAATTAATATAAAGAAAAAGTAGGTAATTAAAAGCGTTTACTATCCATTACAATATTATATTGATTGTTGGAAAATAACTTAACAATAATATTTGGCTTTTTAGAAAAGCTACTAGCTTATAAGTCTCAATTAACGGTAGGAGAGGAGAGGAGACTCCATTATCGATTCATATCCATGGTCAATCTTAAAAGTGAACATAATTAGTCAAATTCTCATAAACTAATTGGTAATATTTCTTTTCTCTTTTTTGAAACACCAATTAATTAAATTAAAGATCATAACTTATGAAAAATTGTATCCAAAAAGTTAAATGCATGACATTGTTCCAACATGTTGTCTATGACTTTTAGCCTACAATAATGGCAGTCTTTTGAATAGAGGTTTCTTCAACTTTAAGTTATAATTTAATTTAAGTCTATTTCACAAACAATTTAGTATCCGTATATTGTGATCCAACTATAATTATAAATCAACTTAACCATCTTTTCTGACAAAAATTTCTCTAAGAAAATCCTAATCAAAATTATGCAATATATGGATAGCTAGAGAGATGTTGATCTTGTCATCTTGTTAATGTTTACTGAAATAGAAAAATAATTAGGGAATTGTTTTGAGAAAATTCCATTTTTCTGGTTAAGCAAATTACATTTTTGTTTTTGTTTTTCTAAGTGAAAGCTGTTATTTTGTAACAATGTATTAGAGGATTTCTAAAAAAAATGTATTACAGAAAAAAAAAAAAAAAAACAATTTTTTTGTACTTTCAAAGGGTTTTCCCTAATATGTTGTAAAATTAGTGTTGCCCATTAAAATAAAAAACTACTTAGAGGTGTTTTTGGAAAAAGTGTTTTGAAAATGAGAATAATCGTTAATTATAAGGAATTTTGAGGGGTTACGAGCAATTTGGATATATGACTTTTAAGTGACAATTGAATAGAAAGATTATATGTAGTCGTAGAAAATTCTCATTTGAATGTAGATGAATTCTGAGGGGTTATAATAAAAATGATATTATACTTGAAGTTTATAGATATTTATGTGATTATCAATGTTTTATGAAGTTTATAATGAAAAATTTTGTAGCTTTTTTTTTTTAAGAATTAAACCATCCAAACGTGAAATTAAGTCAATCCTACAATACATCTTTATATAGTACTTAATTTGGAAATTGATTTTGTAATTGAGAGGTTCGTATGGATACTTTGTTCGAGAGGAAAATTGTTGGAAATACAAAAATATGAATTTAGTCACATAATGGTTAAGAAATGAGTAGAGATCATAAGTTTATAAGAAATGATATTCCTTTCTTTTGGTATGGAGTCTTTTTAGGTAAAGAAAAAATAAAGTCCAAATATGGAGATGCTAAGGGTTTGTCTTCGTGGAATGACTATTCATTGAAGGAGGTTCGATGTGTATTTTATTGAGAATGCAAACAAAATAGTCTTAAACAAAGTGGGGGGATAATTGTTGGAAATATAACTAAACTAGTTCCATATTAATTAGATAATAAATGGATAAATAACAAAATCATAAAAACTAATTTAAAATAGACAATATTGTCATATGAATGTGAAGATCCCGGAAGAATTCTTCCCTAACAAACCATTTATCTAAACCCACCCACCTTTCATACTCAATGCAAAAAGGAGAGGCACAATTGAAAAAGTGGCTTTTAGACTTTTGAGAATCACTATCTTCCACCCATTTTTTCTTTGAGTTTATCCTATAGAGCTGCTTTTATAATTATATCTGAAAAACAAATCATTTTCGTTAGCAAGGGAATAAAAAAGAAAATAAAGATGCATTGATCAAGCGTCAAGACAACCAAAGTAACCAATTGTAATACTTTTTACAAAAAAAAAAAAAAAAAAACCCTCTAATGAGATCATGTATAAGATTAATATATGAAGCCGATACTAGATTAGTATATATGTGGTTAATATTAATAATATTTTGTACATGTTCTTAATATATAAAGTCCATGAGCTTTTGGGATTATATTAACATTTCTTTATTATTTAAGGATCTTTACATTTCCCTTTAGCTCTTCATTTTCTATAATGAAATTGTTGATTCTCTCAATTTTTTAATGATAGGTTCTCATTTTCATTTTACTGTTTAAATTATTATTAAATTATGAAGTTATAGATTCAAATTTAAATTTTTTAAATGTTGCACGATAAAAAAACAAACAAACTTCCTATTCAACTTATACTATTTAATTAAAAACTGAAAGTTAAAACTATATACAAGTGAGAAATACGTTTCATAATCTTAAATAACATATTTTGTATTATTTTTTTTTTTTTTGAGAATTTGTATTAAAATACTTAAACAAAGTAGTTTTCTAATTATTATATCGTTAATTTTTTATTTTTTATTTTATGGACTATTTTACATTCTAATGAAAATGACCGATTTAGAAGAATTTGTTAAAACATCGAGGGCAAAAGAAGACGAAATCATTTTTTGCCGTTGTCAAATCTTTATTCCAAAAATTGATCGACAGTTAAATAATTTATGTGAGACTCTTCAACATATTTATAAGATATATGAGTTAATTTCTTTGTTATCAATTAATTTTTATGTAAAACTTCATATTTTTTAATAGTTTCAATTAAATTATTCCAATTTTTTAAAAAATGCTCCTTCGTTTATTTTTGAAAATAAAGAGTAGAATGTTTTTTTTTTTTTTTTTTTTTTTTTTTTTTTTTTTTTTTGAGAATGGAAGGTTTAAACAAACTAAAAAACTTAACAGTGAAAAAAAGAGGGTAGAAGGTTAGCACTTAAATAAAATAAAATAAAAAAGGAAAGAAGGGGAAAAAACTGAAAACAAATATATTGTCATACGGCATGGCTGGCACGTGGAGTTGAAAAGATTAAATTGAAAATTTTAAAATGAAATTGATCCAGTTAAAACGCGTCCCCGACAAAATAGGCAATTTAAGCTAGAAATCAAAATAAAGAAACTAGAAGTTTTTGATCGATTCAATCAAATTAAAATAGTCGTTTAAAAATAAAATCCAAACTTCAGATTTTGAATGCCAAATAATAATGAGTTTGTTGGAATAAATATACCTCGTTGACCTTTTACTTTATTTAAAGCAGCTCGTTGACCATTTCGAGGACTTTTAAAGGGTGTTTTTATTTTTTTGAGTACTTTAAAAATATACCTTGCAACAACAGGCCGGGAAGGGAAGGGAAGAGCTCTTCCCGCCGTTTGGGCGGCCGTCTTTTCCCGGCCGGGTTAATCCGGCGCGTAACCCAGCCATTTCCCCGCGCGTGGCCTTTTTTTCTTTTTTTTCCTTTTTTTTTCAATTTATTTTAACCAAATTAATCTTTATATATATATATATATATATATATATATATATATTAGCTTCCTTTTTTAATTACTTCCTTTCTTTTATAAGTTTTATGTTTATTTTTCTTTGTTATTTATCTCATTTTTCCTTTTTAATGTTTAGGGTTTTATTTCTTTGATTTATTTTATTTTTCAAATTATATTGCTATTCAATTACAATTTCTATTTATTAATTTTATATATATATATATATATATATATATATAATTAAAATACTTATACCAAAATAAATTATCAAAAACATTGTTTTTAAGTATAAATTAAGAGATGATGACCACAAATTCTACAAAATAAATGAGATCAAAATTGATTTTAAATACCGAATTAGTGAGTGAGGGAGTTGAATTGAATGACCATCAAATAATAAAGTTCAATTCTTTTGATAATTATTAAAGAAAAATTGAACTTACTCAATCTTAAGTTATTTTAAAAGTAAAGGTATTTTACCAACTATTTCCTCTTAACTTATGTATACTTATTTTTTCTTTTTTATTGTACTATCTTTAGACCAATAATATCAAATTAAATAATAGGTTTATCTCTTAGCCATCAAACTAAATAGTAGTTATTTTTCAATTACAATATTTACCTTTTATTGTTTTCTTTTAAAATGTAATATTTATTATTATTTTTAGATATATCAGGTTTTTTGAACAATAATTGTAATTTTTCATGAATTTAATTTTTATCAATAATATATACATTCAAAATTTGTTATATAGAACTATATATTAATAAAT
>JBBMEF010009911.1:0-22479 GCA_037832685.1 Sicyos baderoa | reverse complement strand
ATAGATTTACAAATTTTTTCAAATATGACTAGATTTGCAATTATTTTGTTAAAAGTGGCTATCCACTGCAATTTCTCTTGTTTTATTGGCATAATTTTAGTTGGGTTTTTGATATTAATGTTTTTAGTGTTAAAAAATAAGAATAACAATGAAAATCAAAGCTTAGACATCACTAACATATTTTTAGGTTGTGGCATCGAAATATTTCAAAAAGTATTTAAGTAATCTCAAATCGGGGATCTATTAAAAACTATGCTTTGAAGTCTTAACCTTAATCGTTGGGCTGCCTCTTAGAAACAATCCATGCTGACTTTGGCACTAATTATTGTTCAAAATATTATTTTTTTTAGTTTAAAAAATAAATAGTGAGAAAGTTCTCAAGTTATTAAAAAAGAATACATTTCGAATGCAACAAAAAAAAAACTAAAAATCAAAAAATTGAACCAACCAAACAGATTTAAAGAATTGGTTTGATTTTTTAGCACAAAATTAGAGACATCCATTTGTAATTTGAAAATTTTGAAAAATGTTGATTTGCATCGATTTTTATTTTAAAAGTCAAAGATTTTGCAATTTCCTTATATTATTTAGAAGATGTCCAAAATAACTTTTTTCAACTTTACCTTTTTTTTTTTTTTTTATTTGTTATATTTTTAATGAAATTATTTCTTATCTAAAAAAAAAAAAGGGAAAAATAAGTATATTATTATTATTATTATTTTAATATAATGTTAAAACCCAAAATGGAATTCAACCAAATAAAAATTGATTCAATAATTTTGTGTTTTTATTGAACATCAATTTAGACCTAATTATTGAAAAATAGAATATATTGATTTGACTTCTGATTTAAGAGAAAACCAACAAAATCCAAACCGAAATCACCTCCAAACAGAACTCGTTTTTGTTTGAAGGTAAATTGTGGTATTGGAATGGAGTGTAGAAATGGTCCCATATAGATTGGCCCAAATCTAAAATGGGCCTCTGGATCAGCCCAACATTTAGGGCTCATAAATAGGTTTCACTATCCAACTCTAGTGATTTCCCCATTTTGTCCTTAAAACAGTTATTTTGGAGAAGAATTTGAAATAATCTGAAATTTAAATGTGTCAACATGGAATTTGTTTTAGTAGTTGAAAGATATTTGAGAGTCGTTATTCAAACTAAGAATATATATTATTATCCTTAAGCTAAATTTATTTAGACACTAATAAATAAATAGGCGTTGTCTTCTCCAAACTTTATCTTTATGAATCTACCACTTAATCATGGGAGTAAATCAAAATAAATAGAGATATTCAAATGACCTGAAATTATATAACTTTCAGCTTTTCTTAATTATGCAACTTCGATTAAGGATGGGTAGTAATCGCCCTATGAATAAGAGGTTCAAGCAAGAGAGAAAATTATAGGGTTTGTAATCTATACGTTTGATTATGAGATTCTACATAATCTCTTAGTTGATGACGCAATTGGTTATCTGGTTTGATGTTAATTCATTCTACTGCCACACGGGTACAATTCTAGAATCGATATTTGTAGTCCTCTCTCAATTTGTACTACAAAAAATATATATTATATATATATATATATATATATCAAAAAAAAAAAATTATATATTTGTGTAAGAGAGTTTATCACTTTACCATGTTCTACATTTAAATAATAAATTTAATTAATTCCAACAACTTGTTCCTACGAAATTTCCTCTAACAAAAATACAAAAATCTTTAGATAAATAGTCAATTGTTATAAGCAATACTAAATCTAAAGAATCATATCCTAGAGACTCGAATGAATTTGGAAATGCTTAGGAATCTTAATATAGCTCATACAATTTTACTAAAAAAATTACTAAAAGAATTCGAGTTTTTGGACTGGAGAATATATTCAAACTTGATTTTATTACACACATTTTAGTCTCGCTTATTTTGTTTTTTTAGTTCAACAAATATTAGAAGTGGAAAAATCAAACATATGATCTCCTAATTAATATTGAACTAAATTTACAATAATTTTTTTATCTCTTCTTTATGTCAGAAAAATATTTGAAAAATTTAATTAATGGTGACTATTAATAAAGTACAAACTTAAATTTATATATATTTTTATTTTTATATGTTTTAATATAACTCGGCCAACCTAAAATGATTGCCATATATATTATTGAAACATCAAAAAAAAAAAAAAAAAAAAAAAAAAAAAAAAAAAAAAAAAAAAAAAAAAAACAATAATAATAAAGACATTGAGGAGTGAATTGGGACAAAGTTGCAGCCTTATTCACATGAGAAGTAATTGAATGTTTGGGCATTGGACAACACTACTAGCCTCAAACCCCAATTTCACTCAAACTTAAAAATGACAAGTTCCTATCTCATTTATTTCCTCCTTTACAAATGTTCTTTGTGAGTATATGCTTTCTATATAGGAAATTTGCACTTTATAGCAAATTACATACCCCCACATAACAATTATAGTAACATTTTAAAAATATTGCAAATATAACAACTTTTTTTCAGATACTATTGATAGACTCTATCAAACACTATTGATGAAGTTTATCAGACATATTATTGATGGAGTCTATCAGACATTATTGATGGAGTCTATAAAATCTGATTTTGCTATATTTGCAAATATTTTTATTTTTTTGCTATTTATGTAATTTTTTTGCTATTTATGTAATTTTTTTGCCTTATTGTAATATACATGCAAATTCCCCTTCTATATATGTTACATAAATGTTTTTTTTAGAATGTAAATATTTTTAGAATATATATAAGTAATTATTATTATTATTATTATTATTTGAAAATAATTATTATTACTTATTTGCTCAGAGGTTAGGGGGGGAAATCTACATAGCTAACCTTTGTTATTTTCTAAATTGATAATGTATAAGATTTGAATCTTTTGAAAAAGATAAAAATATATTTCAGATAATCACACAACACATATATATAGAATGATTCAACATAATCCAAAGCAATAATAGAGGTATAAAAACAACAACAATTTCAAAAATCAACTTTCTATAAAGCACCTTTTAAAAACGAATATTAATTTAAAGTTTGTTTTAAGATGATTGGAAAATACTTTTTATAATCTTATTAAAGGAAAAAATAATAATTAAATTTTGGATTAATTTAAAAATTATTCAAAAGAAAACACTCGGAGTCGGAGAGATAAATTATCCAAACGTGATTTTAGAGCGATTAAATAAATAAATTAACCTTCCAAATATGTCGTTTTTTTTAGAAGTACCAAAAATGTAGCAACTTATAATGAAAACAAAAAACATATTTGTAAATAATTGAATCACTTTGGAATATAATGAAAGAAAATCTTGAATTAAAATACTTTTTAACAAGATAATATATGATGTTTCAAAAAAAAAAAACACAAGATAATATATGAATAATATTTTCTTATTATTTGAGTTTAACATCTTTTTAGTTGAGTTTAACAACAGACGATAATGAAGATTCAAATTTCTTATTTCTAATTTAAAAAATTAATACTTTAACTTGTCAAGTTATACTTGATATTGTCATATCAATCTCTGATATCTTATGAATTATGGGTAAATTATGAATAATAGAAAAATCATATTGATGTGTTAAAATAAATATATTGTTGTTTTATGCCTCAAACGCTTTAATGTCTTGCGATTAGTTAATCAGGGTTCTCGCTTTTCTATAGTCAGCATTCTATTATGTGAACGTTTTCTTATGCGCAAATGCTTTATGTCTTCCACGTTACACAATCGCAGAGCATCTGGTTTATGCAGCACAATCTGTTTATTGTTTACGCACTTTGTAATAAATTTAATGAGAGCACATATATAAATTTGAATTAAAAACCCTAGCTAGCCGATGATGATATTCATTATCTGTAAAATCACTTCCTCTCAATAAAATTGTTCTTCTTCTCTCTCTCTTGTGAACTAGATAATACAAGGTTAGTGAAGTACGTAACTTCGTGTGTTATTTCTTTTTTCTTTATCTTTTATGTTCTCTCGATTTGATTGTTGATTGTCGTTTTTCTGACATATATTTATTTCAGTTTATGATGAAAAAAAAAACAATATTTAAATCTTTCTTCAATAAATATATATATATATATATATATATATATATATATATATATATAAGTCTTAGTACGAACTCAAGCCCTCCTTATTTGCAATTGGGGTCACATTATTATTATTATTTTAGTTTAGGAAAATGTAGATAAAATGAAGTTAAATTTGGGAATATGGGCAAGTATTGGTCCCAATAAAATCATAACTTAACAAGCAATTTAAACCTTCTAGCCTCAAGTGATACGAAAAGATATATATATAGAAGAAAGCGCAATAATGTTTCTAAAAAAAGAAAGAAAGAAGAGAGCGCAATAATTGTTAATTATCTTAACCTCACTTATCTAAAATTAATTTATTCTATTTTATACGTTTCAGAAGAAAAAAAAACTATATTGTAGAGTACTTTTATACTTGATTAATTTTAGTTTTACTACTGAAATTTACTACTTTTAATAATTAATTTATTACTTTAATCATAATATTTTAATAATGTTTAATTTTGGTTTTTTGTTTGTTTTTTCAATTTATTTTATTTTAAAAATTAAATTCATCCCAAAATCAAAATAATCAATTATATTAAAACTTAAAATTAGTTTGATCATTATTTTATTTAATATTATGTTATGTTAACTACCAATTTTGTTATTCCGTGAATTAAACTGAAATAATATTGGGAAATGGTACTAAATGTCTTATTTTTTAAACTATCTCTAGATTTTGGCTACACATTATTTGTATTTAAATTCATGTCTAAAGTTCAAATCTTTAGGTGAGATAAATTAATTGTTCCATAACTACCCTTTTCTATATTTTGGTAAAAAAAAAAATCATTTTCATATTTTCGTAAAACATTAAAAATTCATTTTTGTTGACTTCATCTTTCCATGATTTGAGGACAAACAACTCCCACTTTCATTCTAAAATAATTATTAAAAAAAAAATCATTTATGTACTCCAAAATATTAAAAAATAAATTAAAAAATAAACAAGTAAGTTGAACGTAAATAATGACGAGGAACAAAATCTCTTGAATGTAGGGATTTAGTTTCCCCAATATATATTTAAAATCCTACTGTTTGATGCCTATTTGTATAATTGATGAACGACACGAGCAGGTGGGTCGTAAGGATGAAAGGTTGATGGGCGAAGACGAGCAGAGAACCAGAAGATTCGGTCGAGGGATGAGGGTTGATTCAAATGGGGGAATGAGTTTGGTTGTTTTGTGTTTTTTAATTTCCCCTTCAAAGTACGGGCATCACATGTAGGAGAGAGGATTTGGGGGGTTAGCTGGTTTAATGACCTTTCGTTGTCCACAAGGTGCATCTAGTGTCAAATTGGTGATCTTTTGGGATTCTCTTATGAGTGCAACTGGATTCGACGGCGGGAAGTGGCGTTGTATGTTTCATAAGTACGTACGATGAGGTAAAAAAAAAAATCAAAATCAAATTTGTATATTTCATCTGTGTTTTTATTTAATTTTTGTCTAAACAATGAATTCAAAAAAGATATCTTTAAATTAATTTTTTGAATGGTTGGGATTCTGTTGAGAAGTTTGTTTGATATTTTTTATTTAATTTTTGTCTAAACTATGAATTCAAAAAAAAAAAATTTAAATTAATTTTTTGAATGGTTGAGATTCTCTTGAGAAGTTTGTTTGATATTTAAATTTAATTTTTGAATGTTAGTTATAATAATTCATATTTAATTTTAAGAACAATGCATAAAAAAATAAATGAATTTAAAATCTAGGGGTATATTAGTCTATTGTATATATAATTAGTTAGAGTTTAATTTTTGCAAAAAAAAAAACAGACATCAATTTAAACACAACAAAAGTGGTAGACATTTTCTTGAGATAGTTTCTAAAATAAGACATTTCTCAAATGTTCCTAATAATATTTAGAGAGTAAAATGATTCATTTTTAAATATTTTGACTAAATCTCAAATTTATAGACTAAAATTGTATTTTTTTTTATTTTTTTTTATCCCACCATTTCTTTCTCTATTTTTCTCACAATTGTGTTTCTATTTATTTAATAATAATTTTATATATAATTTTGATATACAAAATATATTTTTAATTTGTGTCAAATTCCATACATCATCCTGCTATGAAAAAATTCAAGTCTTTTAACAATAATTTTAAAGCCATTCAAGATTTAAATTAATATGTTTTTTTTAAGAAATCAAAATTACCCGATCAAATTTTAAGATTTTTCTGTATAATTTAATCTGGACAAAGCACTCTTTAGCCCATGAGCTTAATTAATGGTAGACACAAACCTAAAAAGAAAATTTTATAATTTTCTTCATATTCAAACGTGTAATACGATCAAAACGATATATACATTAAAAATAAGTGGATATAAATTGATATATATATATATATATACATATAAATAAAGGACACCTTTTAATACTTAGTTTTGACTTTTGAGAAATATGTCTTATATGATCTGTAAGCTGATTTAATCATTAATTTTTAGCAAAAATATATCGTGGATAACACGATTTATTATTTGGTTTGGTGCTAATTTATTTTGACTTCATGATCACATGTTTGATCTTTGGAATTGGTATTTATTATTTATTATTTGATATTTATTATTTACTTTTTTTATATATAGTTTCAAACGATTTAGATAAAGATATTCCGCCTCTCTTTATTATTAACACATACTTAATCTAATAAATATACAATATTTATTTCCTAGTAATTTTCTACCACCTTCGACAAACTTCACTAACGTTGGCACTGACAAGAGCAAGAAAAACAAAAGAAATGAGTAAGAGCGAAGTTGCCAACTCACATGTCCACCAATTACTAAAAAAACTAATAAATTAATATACTTTTTTTGTTTGAGATTAATAAATTAATATACTTAACCAAATCAACAAACTAATCATTACAAATGATCTTTTTATATCAAATAATTTAGAGATCATGTTCATTTTAAAACATCAAGAATCATGACTAAAAAATAAAAATAAAATATCAGTAATACAGTCATTCATTGTTTGGTCACGGGTTCGAACCCTCGAAAATCAGTATGGTAAATTCCTTCCCGTAATTTGTATTCAAAATAGAATAAAAAATATATTTGACCTTTCAACATAATTTTTTTTTAAAAAATAAAAGATTTTGAAAGGAGACAAGATTTAGACAAAAGCATGGAAAATTTAAATTTTGTAAGAAGTGAATTATTGTGTGAATTTTGGAGTATGGGCCAAAATAGGGTACGGACAAATCCCTGTCGCTCTCACAAAAAAGAGATAATATGACGCCATTAATTTTGTCCCACAACCACGTGTCCAATTTTGGTTGGCTCAGAACCAAAGGCCTTTGGTGGGCCAAGCTCTTAGGGCAAACTGTCCTACAAGTGGAGGGTACCTTTTGTTACTTTGGATCTTCAACTTCAATGAAAGGTTGATTTTCATGTAAAAAGGTGAGAGGGTGGAAAGGTCAAAGGGTAAAACTGATGTATCTGTATGAGAGTCCTACTTTTTATTTATGAAACATTATTTTGTTAGTCACTATTTTTTGGTTGAAATTTTATTTTGATCAATATATTTTTCAATCAAATATTTTCATCGTTGATATTTCAAAAATGTTCTATTTTGGTCATTGAGATAATGGAACCGTTAATAAGATAACAGAATGATGATTATGATAATAACTAAATTATTTTAAATTAATGGATTGATGATATGTTATTATAATGTTTGGATTAATTTTTTTTTTTTTTTTAAATAATTAGAATTAAAACTCAAAAGATACATTATCTATCATCTTCCCCACATACTCGTTGATGATGTGTTAAGAATGTGCAGAAGCTTATTAGTGGTGCCTCTCAATGTAAAGGTTAGAAACTTCATTAATGGCGGAATAATGGTGTAGTGTGTAGATAAACTTATCTGGGTTTGAAAATTATAATTCATGAACAATTGCAAAGTTTTTTTATTTTATTTTATTTTATTTTTTATCTTTGTAGATTTTTAGAGAGTGATGAGATATATGGATGGAGAAGATGACAGTAATATGTCTTTTGAATTTTTTTTAATTGTTTTTTGAAAAATAAATTCATCCCAACATCATACTAACCACATCATCAATCTATTAAATTTTAAAATTAATTTAGTTTTTATCTTAATTATCATTTTATTATCTCAAAGGCCAAAATAAAAGGATTATTAAAATGTTAGGCATGAAAGTGTTTAATTTTAAAATAAGGAATCAAAATGAAACTTCAATTAAAATGTAAGAACTAAAACGATAATTTTCCCTAACTCATTGAATAACACAAAATTTTGTTGAAAAGTAGTTAAATTTTTGTCAGTCAATATGTTATATTAAGAGTTAGTGGAGTTTTGAGTTGATATATTAGATTAATTTATATATATATATATATATATATTTTTTTTTAAAGTTGATATACTATATTTTAGATATGGACAAAATGTAGTATTAATAAGTTTTGTCCTTTTTCTATTTTTCTACCCTTCTCTGATTTTTGTAAGTACACTTTTGAATATTTATTTAATTTGCCACTTGCCCGACTTCTATATCGACTTTGAATCTATAATTTAAGAATATTGAGTAATATTTAAATAGTAAAGTATGTTGGTATTAGTGATATGGAAGTACAAATGATTCAATAAAAAAAAAATGGTCAAAAAAAACTTATTCGTATGTGATCACTATGGATTGAACCTTTGATCACTTGAGTCATTATATAATAGTTAGATTTTTAGTGTTCTTACCCGTGTATTCAGGAGTAAGTATAGAAATTTGGATCTTAGTTAACGAAATCAATTTTAAAAAAATAAGTAATAATAAATCATCAAAATTATAGTTACCAAAGGAATTTTGACTATTTTTAATTAATTTATGAATATATTTTATGCTTATAGATTTGGTAGTTATATTTTACTATGTGTTATGCCTACAAACATAAGAAAATGTTGTTTTCACACATTTTTCCTAATTGTATAATATAATTTATTGTGAACCGTTTTTTTATATGACCTTTCATTTTCAGCCCTCTTTATTGTTGCTATTTTACCCTCCACATGTTTTAAATTGTTTTCTTTTCTTTTTTTCTTTTATTTTTTCTTCAACACCAATGTCCCGTATTTTTTTCTATAAAATATATGTCCCTTTTGAACAATTATTTGTTATGGGTCGAAAGATTTTGAAATCTATGTGTGATGATCAAAATAAAATATAATAATAATAATAATATAATAGTGCAAAATTTTCTCTTACCAAAATATAATTTTTTTTTGCCTTACAGTCATTTAAAAGATTTTAACTCATGATCTCTGTACCGAATGGGTCAATAGTGCAATAATTTCATTGTTTGGTAGTAAACCAGTTTAACATTAGTATCACAGGTTTGAACTCCAGAATCGGTATTCGTAGTCCCCCTTCCTCTAATAAATATTAAAAAAAAGAAACGCATGATCTCTATAATAACTTAATATATATATATATATATTGATATTGTTAAACTACTATTTTGAAATAATACTAAAAATATAGTTTGTGATATAAAGGCATCATTGATCAAAAACATTGGCATCATTGATAAAAGACATTATAGCCTCAAATTCCAATAAAGTACTTATTGTTCAACAAAAAAAAGTGCTGATTTTTTAAAGATGGGATAGTACTTTTTGGTAGTTGGGATATCTCTATATGTAAATTAGGGAGTAAAAAACTATGATGAAGTTACAAAATAATAATAATAATTAAAAATGATGAAGCTTGTAGTTTTGGATGTTTTAATTTAACTCTTGCTGTTTCAAGCCATTGTAGTAAAGCCAACATGAGGGGTATTAGTATATATCTATTGACCAAGAGATTATTGATTCAAATCTCCCTACTCCATATGTTGTAATTTTTTTAAAAAAATCATTGTTTAAAAAAATAGAAAGAATAATAAATAAATAAAAAAGTCAAGTTAGAGAGTAAATTGGTATAAATTAAGACGAGACGGAAAAAAAAATCTAAAAGATTCAAGTTCTTTTTTTTTTTTTCATCTTTCAACAATGTGTGAAATTGGTTAGAAATTTCAACCTTTTCTTTTGGTAGATCATATGTATATTCTTCCAGTTATGATTTCCAATTCCTTAAATATCATCGAGTTATCAACTGAAATGTCGACATGAGCATTGCTGAACGGCATTAGTGTACATCCAATAACTAAGAAGTTATGGGTTCAAATCTCTTTATTCCCAATTATTGTAATTAAAAAAAAAAAAATTATCAACTGAACTATTTCTCAAGATTTGTTGGATTCTAATGTATGGGCCCAATATATAAATGGGATGGTAAACAAGATTTAATTGTTGGACTAATTAATCCAATAACCCAAGGCCACTGGCCTCTTACTACTTAACTTTGCACATTGAAACCAATTGATTGGATTCAAATTATGATGAGTCTTGCACATTGAATACTTTATCTTTTAGCCTTTTTTGAAATTGTAATAATGAATGGAAGAGAAATTCAAGACCTCTTAATATTGAGCTGAACAATTATTCTTATTAGTTATTTTTGAACTTTTCTTCGATAGATTTTAGAAGTACATATGCTCACATTACGTTGAATTATAATAATTATTTATTTTTTACTTAAATAAATTTCAAATCATACAAATTAATTTTAAATTTAAAAGAAAATAAAAGCAAAAATTAAACAATTAAAAATATAGAAATTAAAATTGAAGAAAGACTACATGGATCAAAATGATATTTTAACTAAAATAAAACCATATGCTTATGCATAAACAAATTAAACATTTATAAGCAGAAATAAAATTAATTAGTACATAGTTATCAAGAATATCTGATAGAGTATTACTGTAAAGCCCAATAATGACTAACGACCCTTTAGGTTAGACTATGGATTCCAATATAAATAAATAAATAAATAAATAAATAAATATATATGAGATTTAGGTTGTAATTGTGTGGTGTACTTTATAGCATCCACCTTTTATCTTATGAATTATTCAACTTCATAATCATCATTATAGTTTTTCCACATTTCTTATTGTTACTCAAACTAGTTAATATCTAACACATAAATACAACTTAATCGTTAAAGTATTCTTTTTATTTATTATGATATTAAAGGTTCAATTTTTTTTTTTTTTTTTTTTAAGTTCAAATTTCTTTTCATGTTTGTTGAATTAAAATCGACCATTATTAAAACATCCAATCCTAATCAAATTCTTATACTATATTATTTAATGGAATTAAGCAACAACCAATAATCGTATATTTAAATATACATAAACAATCTAGTTGGTTGAAAAATTGGAATGAAAGCAACATGTTAGCTAACAAATAAATCCATCCATGCATGTTTGTAGGATATTACTTTTTTATTTATTATTATTATTATTTTTTTTTTTTTTATCGACAAAGTGATAATGATCTTTTAAGAAATGAAGCTTTCTTCATTTTCTTTGCATCATCATTCACCATTTCATTTTGTCATTTTGTTACTTTTTCTTTACCCCCTTTGAAAAAAACCTCCAAAGCTTATTAATAATTCGAGTTTTCCTATTCAAAACATTAAAGATTAAATTCCCATCCACAAAAAGGCCGACATTTCAATTGTAGTATAAGGTTAGACGGTTTTGAATTGACATGTTTTTTAGAATAATATAATCGAAACCTAAATTAATTTATTCAAATACTTAAAGTTTTTTTTTTATAGAAATATTCATAGACTTCAAGTTTGATTTTTATGTTTCAAAGGTATGAATGTATATGCTTTGTATTATTCTAACAAGTGGAGTTAAAAAAAAGTTATATATCAATTGAGATAAACACATTGACTTACTTGGTTATGTGTTAATTCATTTCAACTCCACGCTTCTTATGTAAGGTTTATTAGTCTCCTCTTCTATTTGTACTCAAAAAAATTAAAATTAAAATATCATTTCAACTTCCACTACTCTTATGTATATTATTTCACTCCATAATTCAAATGTCAACCAACTTTGTAAGAAAATTATTTCTTAAAATAATTATTATAGATTAAACTTAGATTTTAAAATTTTATTTTGACTTATATATTTTAATCACTTATATACCCAACTTTTCTGAAAACTATCCCAAATTTTGTTATATTTTATTACTTAGCTATAGGGTGAAATATAGCATAGCATTAGGGTGAAATGTTTATTTTTATTAAATTTATAAAAAAAATATCACCTGTCTGGCTGTCTATATCCACTTGTAATTTAGCCCCTAGCTCCATCTCAGGGGACAAAATACTGGATTTTTTTTTATAAAAAAGTCCTAAATATTTAAATAAAGGTTTCTTGATTAGGCATATTAATTGCCACTATTAGAAAGTAGACCGAATGTTCTTTTATTGATTTAGATTGGGCAGCTTTAAGATATTAATAAATAAGTCTCTAAAATAAAGTTGCGTCATTTATTTATTATTATTATTATTATTATTATGCTTATTATGCTTATTATTTGAGTTCTAACATAATTGGAGAGTGATTAGAGTTTTGCTTCTTTCTAGATCATTGCCATATAAATATGTAATGATTTTCTATGGAAATTTTACTCCATGAAATCTTCTTAAAAAAAGTTATATAAAATAAATAATTATAAATTTGATAAAGTTTATAATATGTTTTAATATTTTATTATAAATAAATATAAATATATTTTATTATTTATTATTAATACAATATTACACGAAAATATGTAAGAATCATTAATATTCATCGTTGTTAATTTTTTTAAAAATATAGTTATATCTATAATTATGACTAGTATTCTCTTTTATAAAAAATATATCTATATAATGATTAGTAGATGGCTTTTAATTAATTTATTGGCATCTATTGATATCACAACGTAACGCCCACCATTAATTAACTAATAATAATAATTCACAATCACATCTTTGAAAATTTTTGTCTTCCCACGTTATCTTTCTTCTTTATTATGATAACAAGTATTTACGAATGGTGTAATTTTTTTTTCGTCGACAATAGCTTATAAATACCAACTTATTATAAAGATGGGTGACGTGTTGATTTTATTTTTTGGTGGAAATTCAATCTCAAAAATCGTTATTTGAAGTACACTTTAGATAAGATTTGTTGTCCCCTTTCTCCAATTTATACTCTATATATATAACAATAATTTATACTCTATATATAACAATATTAACATATAATCATGGATCGGGAGATCATCAATTTGATCTTCACCCACAATTATTGTAGAATTAAAATATTTTTTATTTTTTCCTTTTGTATGTTTTCCTTTTTCATTTTCCGTGTAATTATTTTTCTATAAACTCTTTACAATAGTTGTTTGATTTTTCATTTAGTTAAATTATTAGCTTTATTGTTATATTCTTTAGGTTAGTTAAATTTTTTAGATTTTTTTATGTATATACATTCCTACCCAAAGAGATAAATAGTTGAATTTTTACTCTTTCAATTGTTAATTCAGTAGAAAGTCCTTATTTCGAGTCCCTAGCATTTTATCCACAATTAAAATTAAAGTTCATTAGAGTATTTCTCATATTTTAAAACTTACAAGTAGCAAAGAGTGTTGATTGATATAAATTAAATTTACTACAATTTATTAATTTAAGATTTTGAGTTAATCGTAGACGTTCATTCCATGAGGCTTCATCCCATGGGGCATCATCTCATGACGTTTCGTGCTTCCCGATTAGTGCTTGTGTTAATTATTTTGCTTCTTTTTTTTCTTCTTCTTTAGGGCATGTTTGCCCCCATGAACTTACATGAGTCCATCCAACTCCTATCCAACTCCATGCGTGGGTCCCACATTTTTATTTAAATATTAAAATATTAAAAAACTACTCAATATTTATTTTTTTATTTAAATAAAAACTTCAACAATTCACTTTCATCCCATCAAAAGTAACTTTATTATTAAAAAATTATTAAATATCCATTTTTTTATTTAAATAAAAACTTCGATCATTCTTTTTCCATCCCATCACATCAAACATAACTTTATCTTTTATTTCTTTCCCTCCAAACATAAATTTATTTCACCTATCTTCTCTTCTCATCCCAACTCAATCCAACCCAACCCATCCCCTCAAAGCCAAACATGCCCTTAGTGTCATAAGGTGGACTATTGGATATTCAGTTATTTTCATATCTATAAATATACATTCTTAAATAAATGGTTGAGCTTTTACCTTCCAAATATTAATTCAATTTCGATAAATTTAATGTCAAGAGTTGCTCAGCAATATTAGTGTATGCACAATGACCAATAAATCATGAGTTCAAGTCCCCTACTCCCATCCCTAATTAATGTAATCTCAAAAAAAAAAAAAAAGATAAATTTAATTTTTCTAAAGGGGTCTCTACCCTTGCACGACCAATTAAAAATGTGTAGTCCAACCACAAGCGAGAAAAGGGCACGTTTGGCTCATAAACAAAAGAGAAGTTAGAGAAGCTTCCAATTTTATGTTTGCTCCCATGAACTTCATAAGTCCACCCATTCCTACCTAACTCCACGAGTGAGTCCTACATTTTTATTTAAATAATAAAATGTTAAAAAATTACTAATATCTATTTTTTTATTTAAATAAAAACTTCAACAATTCTCCCTATCGTATCACATATAACTTTATTATTAAAAAACTAGTAAATATCAATATTTTATTTAAATAAAAACTTCAACTATTCACTTTCTATCGCATCAAACATAACTATTCTTCTCTCCAAATATAAACTTATTCTCTCTTATCTTCTCTTCTCATCCCAACCCAACTCAACTCAACTCATCCCTTCAAAGCTAAACATGTTCAAAGAGTTCATATAATATGTGACAAAAGTGAATCTCTCCAAACTTTTCATTAATAATATGTCTTAAATTTTTTGCTGTGTTTTATTTAGCAATTAAAAGTATATTTCTTAGAATACAAACACGTAAAAGTGAATGGCTTAAATTTCAAACCTTCTAATTGACTAGCTAAATCATTTATTTATTTATTGTTTTTTTTTTTTTGCGAAGGAATTGAATTTATATTTAGATTCGTGACAAATACTTTTAGACTTGAATATTTCAAATTGCAAAAACATATTAAACTTTGGAGGATAATAAAGCACAATATACACAAACTTTTTAAATAGATTTGCATATTTTAATAAAGACTGATCTCTAGGCTTTCCAATAAAATATGTTTTAAAAGAACTTTAGTTCTTTGAAAAGGGAAAAATACATGTATACTTCTTAAATTTGAATGATGTTTCTATTCAATGTATAGATTTTATAAGCAAATCATTCAAATATTCAATTGTACTCATAAAAATAAAAATTATATTAATTTTAAGTTTCACCAACAAAATCTAACTTTAATAGTATTGTGAATAATTTAATAATTAATAGATTATGTATTCAAAATTTTCAATCTTCAAATGTGTTGAATAAAAGAAAATCAATATTTTAATTACTATGAACATGAATTAATTTTTTTAAATGATATTCAAAATATATACAAAATTAAAATAAATATTTAATTTGAAAATATAAAAAATAAATAAAAACTTTCACTGAATGTAGGACTGAAAAAATACTTTTCCTCAAATGAAAATTGGGTTGAAAATTGAATTGAAGTAGAATCAAAACTCTTCTACACCTGATTAGTGCCACTAAATTATTATACAAAAAAAAAAAAACTATTTTATAAAATATATAATTTTTGTAACATTAATAATGGTATATTTTAGGGTGTGAAGAGAGTTTTGCTCAAAATGAAGCCATGCAAACAAAATAAAAAGAGAAAAAAATATCATGTGGCCCCCACAAAGAAGGAATTTTACAGTGAGGTGCTGACAGTGCACCAATTAAACAAGTTGTTGTCGGACACGTGTCAGGCTATGGAGTTGCCGACAGTCGCTTTCAGTGCTTTGTAATCCTTTTCTCTCACATCCTTTTCTATTCAGTAATCAAATGCTGACTGTCACACTGTAAATCTATTTATTGTTTTTATTTTAATTAACAATCTTTTAGTAACCTTTTCCTTATAAAATGTTATTATGGTTTCTACTCTTTTATTTATTTATTTTTTTTTTAAATTGATTCTGTATAGATCCTAATTTTTTGAATCTCCAATTTGTTTTTATACTTCTAAAAAAAAAAATTAATTGACATTTTCAATAAATTCGAAACTAATATATATTAAATTTGATTTAATAATATTAATATTTATAATTTTAATATAAAGTAAGAAAAATATGTGTGAACTTATTTCTAAAACATTAGTTTAAAAAAATGCAAATATTTTTCAATAAGGATAATTTTAATTTATTTTAAAAATATTGAGACTAAAACTGAACATTTACAAATTTAGAAATAAAAATAAAATAAATTTGAAATTTGAAAAATTCAAATAATTCTTTTTAAAATTTGAAGAACTTAAATAGAACAAACACAAACTACAATAATATTTGGGAAAACTTATAAATTATCTACTTTTAAGAAATATTAGATAGTGTTTAATGGGAAAAATAATTAAGAGTCATGTTCTTTTGGTTTCTAATGAAGAGAGAGAAAATAATTATCCATAGTTTGCCAGTATTTAAACTTAAATACAATATATAACCCCCATTCGAGGAGAGTAGTATAACTGTCGAAAAAAGAATTAAAAAAAAAATATAATAAAAGTTTGTTAAACCTAAAATCCCACACTTTTAGCCTTATTATTTGCCCGGGCTAAAATCCCACGTTTTAATTTACATTTTTATAATTAATTTATTTTGTGTTTACACGTTCTCGTTCATCTTTTCATTTATCATTTTTGCCTTCTACCAAACGTTTTTGTCTATCATTTTTTTGCTCAATTATTTGAGGGGTAAGTTTAAAGAATAATAATAATGACGTGTTAAACAAATTCACCCTCAATTTTAGGGTTATTAGGTGACCAAATTTAGACACGTCAGTTTGTATTATTCAAATTAACAAATTAATTCCTTTTTTAGCATTTTAATTATTATTTTAACGATTAAAGTCATTCTTTTACAGGTTTGCTGGGTTCACCATTTGTTTCCACCATTCTTACTCTATCACCCTTCAATCTTTCACAACATTATCTCGTTTTTACCATTTTCGCATTTAAGAATGACAACTACATCAGTTTTTGTATTTTTTAATGGTAAATGGGACGAGGACGAGATTCACACCGATTACACAACTGGCGTTGTTGATATCATATGCAACATGCCCTTATCCTTTCTAATACCGTCTATTGAGGAAAAGTTGGTTTTGGACGAGTACTCCTAAATCGTGTGCATATCATTATATAAGGAAGACGCGCACAAACAAATGTTGAACACACGGAAGGATGATAGGGACGTTCAGTGGATGTATAGGGGATTCGCAGGGGGCATGTACAGCGGCTACTGTCTTTTGACAGACATTGTTCAAACACGTACCGAGATGTACATCCCAGACTTAACCGGAGGGAGACAATCGTTTTGAGGGCATGCACAATATTTTCGACGGAGGTACGGTCGAAGTTCAATAGAGGGAGTTGGTCGAAGATCGACGATTTTGCTTCTTGTGTCGGGGGAGGGATTGCGTGTTCGGGAGTCTTGGATGATTCTTCGGCTCCCATGGTATAGGTGGCAAGCGCATTAATTGTCGCAACGACTAAAATGCATGAGCTCGACCTTCTGTACGTTTCCGGTAGGTTTTTCAGACGGTAATGCGGTGGTACTCACTCATACTTCAGACGTACGCCTTCGGTATATGCTAAACGATTTTAATTCAATTATTATTTTAAAAAATAACAAACCTAATTCTTAATTGCATTTTTCAAATTTGAATTTTACATTTTTGTTTATTATTTAAATTTAGGTACTTAAAAAAAATCATTTAAATTTAGGAGTTTGTTATATAGGGTGTTTCTCTCCCATGTTAGTTAAAGAAATATGTTTAATTTCAAAAAAATGAAAAATAAGTAATGAAATTAGAGGGGTATTCTAGACTTTTGCATTTAAACTTTAATTTATAAAAATTACATTTAGACATGCATTTTAAAAATTCTAATTTTACGCACCGACCTAAATAGTTTAGGAAATGTAGCAATTTCCCTAGTTTGCCCATAATATTTTAACCAAGATTAATAGTAAATCTCGATAGTTGAAGGTTTTGTTTAGAATTTACTTCTACTTTATAAAGTTCTTAAAAAATTTCATTACCGAGTGCAAATACGAAAACATATCTTTCATTAATTATTAACACAATATATTAATAATTAATATATTTTTGTAAATAGTTTAGGAAATAATATTTTTCGAAAAGGACATTTGCCCAAAATATAAATTAAAGGATCAAGAATTTATTTCATTAATTATTAACACAATATATTAATAATTAATAACCACCATTTTTCTTAAAATAACAAATTTTATCGAGCAACTAAGAAAGTAAATTTATTTTATATTGTGATCATTTATATAAAAATTAATTATATTTTAAATATCCAAAAGTTATAAAAGCTAAATGGTGATAATAGTCTAAATACCCGTAACATATCCAAATAGTCAGAGTGTAAAAATAATTATATATAATTATATATTGTGTCAAAATGAATTTAGAGAATCCTTCCCGCTCCTACCTATTATAAATTGAAGGAAAAAAAAAACAAACAAACATAAACAAGTTTTAGGAAAGTAAGTTATTTTAGTACACACTTCTAACTTTTTTCTAAAGTTAGGAAAAAGATAAAGAAGGGAATCTTTTGATAATCCCCTCCTTGTTTTACTTTCAAAAGTTTTTTTTTTTCTTTATAACCTTCATTTTGAGTTGAAATCATGTCGACAACCTATTAAATCAAGGTGATTAATATAAATAACTATGATTAATAAGAGTATAGTTATAGTTCTAATTTTACCGACATCTTGTACGATCTAGTAACCATGAAGTTACAGGTTCGAATCCCCTTCTCTAATATTATTGTATCGAAAATAAATATAAATAACTATGAATATGTTTTTAAAAATAATTAGGAAAGGGTTCTAAATTGCTTTTAAAATATATGACCAATAATCTATCGTTTTTCAATTACAAAGTTGAAAAGAATTGTTTATATATAAAAAGATAAAAGTGTAATGATTAAGTTTTTCTTTCCAATTACATGGGTTAAAAGGAAATATTTTTAGCTGGTCAAAAAAAAAAAAAAAATAATAATAATAATAATAATATATATATATATATATCTAACAAATTGTGCACTTTTGAATTGTATCCACTTGTATGTAATATTCTAAAAAAAAAAAGTGGTTAAATGAAGCTGATCTTGAAACTAAACTAATGATTAAAATATAATATATCATTTAATAAAAATGCACATGATTTTTAGAAAAAAGTTATTTAAGTTAGAAAAAATGATTAAAAGGAAGTGGAAAGTAACAAAAAGAAGAGTGAAGAGAGTGGATATAAAACTGATGAATGCATAATTGGGATGCCAAAATCTAAAAGCCTTTGTTAGGGGACAAGAAATCAATTTAATCATTTTTTTCAATTATCTTATCTTTTAACAAATATATTGTTGTTTAATTAATGAAGATTCTTATGATGTATTATGCATATTATAATATATGGAGGTGATTAAAACTAAAAAGCATACTTGAAAGGGATGCCTTCAATTTTTCTTAAATGGTCAAAATATAGTGGTCTTCCATACCTAGCTCGATAATTTCATATTTACATTTACATTTTTTTTTCTCAAAATAATAATTATATAACTTATATTATGTAACGAAAAAGTTTATGCATTCATACGTAAACAAATTGTACGATTAACGTTTCTTTTTTTTTGTTTTTGAGAAGAATGATTAACATTTCCTCCACCTAGAATTATTTATTGAGTCATGTTCAAGTTAGTTATTTATGATTTTTTTAATAAATATTTGTGAAAATCTGTGTTAGGGTTGATTGTTGATTTGTAGACCGAACAACAAATATTTAGGAGGCGTTTGATTCGCTGGTTTGAAATCCAATTCCCCGAAATCAAGATTTTCTAGATTCCATCCAATCTTTGATTACGGTGTTTAGATGGGTGGATTCCAACTTCGGAATAAGAAATGTTATTTGGTTCGCCGTACTCGTACTCCGTAATGGAATCATAATAAAATATAAAAATAAAGTTAATAGGACAATTTCTATGATAAAAAAGTATTATTATAAAATTTATTATATTTATGTTTATTATTCAAAACTTAAATCATTTTTCAACATTATTTATTTTAGATATAATTTAGGATAATTAAAAAAAATAAAATGAATTTTTTCATTTTATATTAAATAATTTTTTTTAATAATAATAATTATAAGTAAATAAAATTAATAATAGATAATACAAAAATAAAAAGCTTAACCCTTCATTTAAAAATACTAATGAACATAAAATCTAGTTATAATAATAATTATGAATACTATTTTAAAACAATATAATATTAATATTGTGTATATTATATATATATATATATTTTTAGAAAATTATTATAAGTTAAATAATATTATATTAATAGAAATGATATTACATTTATGAATTAAAAAAAAAAATTACACTTATAGAGTTTTAACAAAAATTAAATGATATTATAAGGATAAAATAATTTTAATAGAATATGATTATATCACATACTCTTATTTACATGTATATTATGTTTGATTTGCTATATATAAGTCTTAAATATTTATTATTTGATTTTTTAATCAATTTTTATGCAATGCAATACTTATTTTATTAAATTAAAACATTGTATTTATTAAAATTTGAAATCACAAATTTTATAATAATAATTAAAAAATATAAAAATAATGTTCTTCTATAATGATTATATAATTTATATCTATTAATGCTTATTATTATAATAATAATAATAATAATATAATTAGTATAATAATAATAATTAAAAAATATATAATAGTCGAAATTTAAAATTATTATATTTTAATTAAAATTCTTATAAAATATTGCTACTTTCATATTAATCAAATTTATGTTATTATTATTGAATGATAATAAAAATAAACAAGAAAGGTAGAAAAAATAGTGGGGCCCACGAATTTGAAAAACCACCATCCAACTTTGGGTTTGGAGAGGTTTTGAATAGTATGAAATTACAATTCCAAACCATTGTTTGGTTGGTTGTATTGTTGTGGGGGTTTTGAATTCAATTCAAATCCAACTCATTCCAATACGACCAACCAAACGGAGCCTTAGTATGAATTTTCTTTTTCTTAATTTTACGTTTTATCATTAAATTCTAAAGTATTTTAATAATAATTTTGAACTATTCATAAAAGCTCAAATTTGCATTCACAAAGTCTTACAACATTCCCAAATTTTAAATAAATAATAATTCTATCACAAAAAAGGAATGTATTTTTTATTTTATTTTTAGAATAAAAAAGAATGTATCTAAGTTCAACAAAACATGATTACTGTTTGCTTTCCAACTTTGGAGAAGATGTGATGTGAAATGAGAGCATTAAATTCTATAAAATAAGCATTTATTAAAAAAAAATTAATAATAATAATAATAATAAAATATTATTTGTTTATTTTTCTACTTGATGAAGATGTCCCCGTCTAATTAGCAAGGTGGAACCGTTGTATCTTAAAAAGGAGTTAATAAAATACGGGAAAAAAAAGAAGAAAAAAAATCGCTTTTATTTTTGTTTTTTGTTTTTAATATTTTTTTTATTTTTTTATTTTTGTTTTTGAGTAGCTTTTATTTTTGTTTGGCTTCCTTTTTACAACAATGTCTCACATTAGTATTTCTTTTGTTCTTTAATCATTTGGAATGAGAGTTCATGTAATGACCTCTTATTTATATATTGGCAATACATTTTTGTCGATGAACGATTGTATTAGTATTTATTTATTGTTAGAGAAAAGTAAACTTTCTAAATATTACTACATTTAAGTGTATAGATTGATTTTCGAACTAAATTTTAAAATAAAGAAAAAAATATTGAACATGGATGAATTTAAAACACGAAAAGTTGATGAAGACATATACAATACAATGTTGAGCCCTTAAGATGATGGACAATGACTGCCTGACATCATTTATATCTTTGCCCGACAACGAATGCGCCCGACATCGTAAAGGTCTGTCATCAAATGAACCCTACATCGAATGGGCCTGACATCTAATGTGCACATTGTTGGAATTAGTTATTAATTAATTTATTTTATAAATATTAATTATTAAATGCCCCATGATTTTAGTAACTGCCTAACCAACCCACTACCCATTATTTTTGCAACACTAGTAGAAACTGTCAAAACGATGACCGGCGTTGACGGTCATCGTTTAAGATTTATGACCGGCCATGAGCCGTC